>OLMO02000277.1:14070754-14110121 GCA_900291935.2 Cassiopea xamachana | reverse complement strand
TATATATATATATATATATATATATATATATATATATATATATATATATTTATATATGTATGTATGTATAAGAAGCTGAGATACATAACATTTGTAACAGTCAAACTTCGTACTTCAAAATCAGTGGAGATAATGACAGAAAGACGATAAAATGAAGGCCACAGGGAAGATTGTTCAAAAGAACAATTGAGATCTTAGGGTTAACGGTGCAGAAGACAGGAATCTGTAGAGAAGGAAGATTCATATCTGTGACCCTGGTTGATCGGAAGAAGTCAGTAAAAGAAGAGAAGGTATGACTTGCTACATGTTTCTTTTTTCACAAGGAACCTAGTACAAAGCTCGGTTCTTATAGTTCCCTATTTTTAGAACTCTTTGACCACAAATTGCAACGCTAAAAGACTGCTAGTAGGTCCATGATTTAGTATCCCAAGAATAGCACAGAAGCAAGAGAAACATTGACATTTTAACTTTTGCTATCTATTGCTACTAAAAAACTAGTCAAAGAAAAAACCGAAACAAAGAAAGATGTTGATATACGTAAAAGCACAATAATGTCATACCCATTTATATCTCCTTAGTTTTCGACTGCTGGAAGGAAAGACGCCCCCTGCCCTCCACTAAAGGAAGCAAAGGAGGCGAGGTTTCCCTTTTTGAGAGAAGAAATTTGTGTATTCTGTGTGTACTCTACTTGCTGATTCTCACAGAATTGCCTTTTCCGGCCATTTGGGAACCTTAATATCAAAAATTATTCTCTGGGCCTAACCATGGTGGGTCCTAAGATTTGTTACTGGGTACGAAAGAATTGCATAAACCTCTTTATATTACACAAGCGTTATCTTAAGCCCTTCAGCCCCACACCGCTTATAAATAGCCAGAGAACATTGCTGAAAAATTTAGAAGGAATAGTTACTATTGACAACAGAAGCAATCTACTAGTCTTTAGTGATGGAATTTTGGGAAGACTCCTTTTCAAGGTACCCAATTGTGGACCCATCCCCTTTGTTCAAAGTTGCTTCATACACCCTTGAAAGACCCCCCATTATTACAAAAGAAATTAACAAATGGTATGACACCGAAATCGTATCTTTGGTACTTTGGTGCCCCTGTGGATAAATCTGGCCCCTTGTCATTTTCTTGTGCAGGCGTCCCTGGTTGGAAGCAATAAATATTGGGAATTCAAAACTTTATTGTACAAGCTCCATAAATTCAATGGCTTTCTAATAAAGCTATCCACCTTTCTAAGAAAGCTATTCATCACAAACAAAAATGTAAGTGAGCTACAGGAAGGAAACAATTAATAATATTGAGGTCTGGAGTTTTCCCAGCTTCTGAGTGATGCACCTCATTGGAAAGAAAACCTATATTTATGTTCTGAAACGCACTTGTTCGTCTGATACCACATTGACACTAGCAATGCTGTCTAAAAATTCAGATGAGTTAAAAATATTGATTGTCTATTTAGATATCACTTTTGCCGTATATCAGTAGGTATATCGCCAATGGTCCATTTATTAGAACTCCAGTGATGCCAAAAATGACAAATCCAAAATAGCTGAAGAGATAGCCACCAATTGTGGGTGAAATTGATCGAATTAAGGAATGTGTAGCCATGGAAAGACCTGGAATTAAAGAAAAAAGGAACAAAATGAATCGATCAAGCTTGTGAATTCTCAGTAGAGGTCACACAAGTCCCATACACATTTTTCATAAGAATACCTAATATTTCGCTGAGCTTAAACATGCTAATACTACTAATACATGCTTCAAATCTTGTTAATATGATAGTTTATTATTTAAAAAAACAGCAAGGACAGGGGAAAATAACAAGCATAGTTCATGCAGTCTAAAGTTTAATATAACAACACTCTACTACACAAAAAACTAATGAGCACATATACATACACATATACAAATACGTATACATATACATGTACAAATTCATGCATATATATATATATATATATATATATATATATATATATATATATATATATATATATATGTATGTATGCGCATAAATACACACATATACAGACACATATACAGATATATGTACGTATAAAAATATAAATATATATTCTTCAAGTTCAGCCGAAATTTGAGCCATAGTGTTCTCATATTCTCTATTCTCATAAAATCAGTGTGCATGGGAATAGAAGCAACAAAAATGTAAGACGCAGCTAATTGGATGAATCAAAGCAATAGGGAGCTTTCTGAAACTACGACAACATATAGACAAAAGATTGCAAGCATAGTTTTTATAGATGTCGTGCTGAAAATTGTAACGAGCCCAAATTAGCCAGTAACAACAGCAACATCGAGTGATAATCGACCATGCAATTGCAACTGAAGAAAAACACTAAGTCCATTACAAGAAACAAAACTGAAAATGACATCCTCCTTCGGAAAGCTAAAAATTCTAAACGAAATTCTGGCACTATTTTTTTCGTGTCCACATTGCAAAATATGTTTTCACCGCAATTTAACTCTAAAGACGTTGGTTTTAAACAGTTACTCGATTTTACCTCCGGTTCCCCCGGTCCCTTGGGGCTTGGGGGGTGCTACTGAGAGGATTTCTAGTTCTGGCGCGGGCATTTAGGGCCGGATGCCCTTCCTGGCGTCGCCGATGGCCTGCGGTGGGCCTCGAACCCAGGACCATGTTGGTCTGAGTCGAGTGCATTACCGCTAGGCCACGGCTGCTCGTGTAAAAAAGTAAGAACCAGTAATTTAAACTGTAAAAATATAGCAACGCGAATGAATGGTCGAATGAATGAAATGATAAAAGTGAAAGAAAAGAATCCAAAAGCATGCTTCTGTTCATTGAAATTGATTGCTTTTGTTTTCAAATCGTGTAGCATAATATTCTAAAGCCGTGATCAATGTGGGGACTAAAAAATTTACAAAAGTAATAATAGGGGGGTTCAAACTAAGGTGGGGGGGTGAACATGTGAATATATAAGAAACTGCATCAAAACATGTCTTTTCTTACGATGTGCAAAAGTGACGTAAAAACAGTAAAACACAACACATGAAAATTAACTGAGTTTGGACGCAGTAGCCGCAGTCAATTGTTCGGAAAAATAATCTACACAGATACAAAGCAACTGGAAAATTGCTAAAAGTATAAAACGGAGAGCGGGGGGTTAAAATAAGTAGTGGGAGTCCTCAAACCAGCCAAAATTAATTAAAGGCGCAGTGAAGTAAGATTGTTGTATTGCTTCAAAATATTCAACCATGCTCCAAAAGCATGCCATCATGAGTCTTTTTCTCATCTGCGAACTTTTTCCTGCAAAAAATAGGGGCTTTATTGCTACCGAAAGTAGAGAAACTTCAGCCCTGAAGCAACAGCTTATGCACATGTGACGTAAGGTGGGCCATTGCAATCTGGAACTTTGGCCAACAACATCATACTCTCGGGTTTCCGCTCTGAAAAGCCCTGAAGTTGATAATGAGTCATGCATTGGCCCAGATTCGAGTGAGGACTATATCAATAAAGAGCCAAATGAAGAACTACACCCAATCTTACGTCACAAGTCCTTCGCAGAAGGTTTTTGTCAAGGTCTTACTTGTAATGGCTGTTGTATAAAACTTACTTTAAATCTGAATGCCAAAGTTGGCCTACTAACCTTATCTGACTCTTGAAAACATAAACAATGTATTGTTCCAATTTTCATTTTTATTTCACTGCGCCTTTAACGTCCCCCCCATTTATTATGGGGCATAGAGTCAGGGCCCCCGAGAGGGGGGCAGAGGGGGCAAATTGCCCCTGGGCCTCAAGCTCCAAGGGGCCTCATAATACCAAATGCTTCAAGGACTGAGAGCCTCATAAAGTACACCAGCAGTGATTTTCCAAAATTAATTTCTGGGGCATGGAGGTTTTCTGCTCGCTTCGCTCGCAGGGGGCCGCATCTTCCTCTTCCGCCCCGGGGCCTCACAATTCTCTCGGAGGCCCTACATAGAGTCATAGAGTAGAGTTTTCCTGTGGCAAAAGACGATATAAACAACACGCTTCTTTAAGAGTCCTACCTATTGCTGCACCAGTATCATGACCAGGTACGATTTTCGTTATACAGCTGGTAATAATAACTTGAAGTATCGACCCACCGGTTACAAGAGGAATTAGTGCAATACAAAATGTGTAAATGTTAGTAACGCCAATCTAAAAGATAAAAAATTAGGCAAAAATGCATTCAATGACTCAGTTTCCGGGTATTATCTTTTTTATACGAAGGAATAACTACAACAACTATAAAAACAACATGGTAGAACCAGTGGTGTAGAAGTAAATTGGTAGCTAGGGTGGCGCTTTCCCTACATGTATTCTATATGAAACCAAGAACTTCGCCCGCCTTGTTATATAAGACACTGCAAGATTGCTCCACTACGAAAGCAATTTTACTGCCTTAAAACCTTGTCAATCAACCATTTCTCGCAAGTTTTTACTTAATAAAGATATCGCCTTTCGCTTCTACGACATTTAACGACCTTGAGGGGGCTGCACCTTCCATACCCCCTTCTCTACACCACTGGGTAGAACTAATTAAAAATATCTTCCAAAAACAACAGTTCCTCAACACAATACTACAAGACGATTGAGAGGATGAAACCACAGGAGGTATGATTAAGCGTATATCTCCTGAAGCCAAAAAAATACAACACACAATACAAACTAACATATACCTAACAGAAATACAGTTTTATTCCAAAAGGGACTTTGAAACTACGAAAAACAAATTCAAGAGAAATTTTTATTCGGAAATCTCTAGGGACGTTACACAAAAGGAATAATGATATATATATATATATATATATATATATATATATATATATATATATATATATATATATATATATATATATATATATATATATATATATTATCTGGGTATTATCCTGATAAAGAAAAGTTGTGAGCCTATCTTCCTTCTGAATGAGTCTACTGAAGTACATAGCTTTTGCAAAGAGGCATCGACAACATGTTTTGAATATTTCAACTGCCAATTATTCTGTATAAAAGCGAAAACAGGCTAATTGTGAGATAAAATTTATCATACAACAACTAATGGCATGGAATCTTCTAGTTTCTTTCAGAATAAACATTAATAGTGGGTAAGCAATGAAATGGGCGGGAAGTATCTTCAAAATAATGGAATAAAGAGATTGCACTTACCATCATAAGATAAGCAACAGCGATTAGAACTATTGACAGGTTGACAAGAACTGCATCTTTAAAACGTTTTGATAGAATGCCTACTCCAATTCCTTGAACAGCCTAGGAGGTAAAGTTAACCAACATTATATTACACGCTTTTTTATTTACAAGAAAAAAGTTTATAAGAAAATGGGGCTCAGATCGCCAAAATCTTAAGAAAATTGCAAGAAAATCACGAGGCTCAAATTCCAAAATTAAGTGTTTTTATAGGCAAAAAATCGGTGTTTCGCCTTTATTGCATTGAAAATGTTAAAGGTGGAATTCAAATTCATGTATGCAATATTAATGACGAAAGCGTAAACCATTCTAGCCAGTTTATTTCAGTAAAAGTTAAGAAAAATTTAAGAAAATCTCCGGCTAAATTTCGGGAAGAGTTAAGAAAATTGAGGCTCAGATAAAGTAATTATATTCTCATAAAAAACGTGTATTGTCTAACGCAAAGTAGGCCAAAGTTCAAAGCCAAGATATTAATGTCTTTGGAAGCACTAGACATATTCGTGTAGACTAGAGCGAGAAACTACAGATTTGACTTGCTATCTGTCTTAGGCAATAATTTGCGCAGTTGTGAAGGGTGTAGGGTGTAGGGAAGTACCTACAGGATAAATGGCAATGTAGGTACAAATACGTCATTTCTAGGTAGATTTAGGTTTCAAGGACTCTTCTGTGCTAAAAAAGATTAAATGCACACAATAAAAATTAATATCAAAGAAGTTATTTCTCTCTGGCATGCAAATTCCCATAACAGACTTGATTTGACCTTGATTTTCTTATCACTGGCCTACACTCCTCAGCTCAAAATGCTTATTCATGACACCATAGCATATCTAATTTTTAAAATATTTTGGTTTTGCACTAAAACTTTCAAATCAATACGGAATAGTTGAGACGTAAAAAAACTAATAACTTTATCATAGAAGGTGTAGAGCAGCAGCTGCAATACGAATTTTATAGCTATATTTCTTCATGTCTCTAGCTACATTTCAACATCACATGCATTTTTCTTTACAACTAACAAGTGAACTCGAGTGTACCGAGGTGCAATGTCTACTAAATTCACCAAGTAAAATGTTTGTCCAAGGAAAGGTCTTAATCATGTAATCGATCTTGTATCTGGCAAAAGAGATATGGCGAACTTTCTCTCATATCAGTTTTCAGTTGTATAAAATAGGGAAATCTCTGTAAAGGCAAAAGCAAATCTCTCCAGCTTCTGGAAAAAGAATCAATTTATAAGCATGAACCCCAAAACCTGGATATGATGTTACTGATGAATATAAGTGAGGCACTTTGGCGAATATAAATTCACAAAAAGGATTCTGATGAAAGCATCTATTCCTTCTCTGATTAGAGATCACTCATGACCACAAAGTCTGTGCTACTTGCCAAAAGGGCCCTTTCCCACATTCTAGAGGATAAGAACTCAAAAACCTTTGGCTTGCTTCGTACCATTAGGGAAGCTTCAGAATGTCAACTACCTACACTTCCCCCCAAATCATCTCTTAAGTCAGTCTCTGAGCTTTATATGCACTTATGCTTGCTATTTTCAGGGCACATGACTTGGCTTCAATACATGTGCTTTCAAATGTGCATCAGTTTGAAAAATATAAGAGAGTTCCAAAAAGACTTTTTCTTAGGAAAACACTTAGGTCTCTCTAAAAATTTATGCTAGAGTTATAGACAACTGATTGTTGATTTTTTGTTTAATCTTCAGCTTCAGTTTGGCTCAGAGAGCCACGAAGAAACCAAAAATAGAATTCAAAATTAAATACTTGATAGCAGAGATCTTGTTTTCAAATATCTATAAGTAATCATATCCTCAAGCTCAAGGAGCGATATTTTAAAGAAAATCCTATTTTATAGTGTTCCTTCAATACCAATGGCCAAACTGTAAAACTTTATAAAGTAGAATCATCATGACGTAATCATTATGCATTCTATTGTAGGGGGTTGTCGGGAAAATCAATATTTAGCTCTTCAAGTTGTAGGAAATTGTAGGGAAAATAAAGGAAAATCTGTAGGGTGAATGTAAGTAAAAATCGCATGTGTCGTAGGTAGATTTCGCCTTCACAGCGTGGCAACTCTGACGTAAAGCGCAGAGTTCAGTGATAGAAATTTCTTAGGCTACAGTATTGCTTGATCTGTCTTCTTGTATGCAAAGAAGTTCATAACGGTAGGAAATAGCACTTACTACGGTTCACATTTCCCCCATCATTTCATACTACACTTCATTTATTACTTCCACTTAAATGTCTAATTGCAATCACGTATTTTTATAAGAAAAACGGTTAAGCCTGGTACTCACTGCAATATTAAGTGTTCTTAAGTGATCTTAAGTGCGTTTTTCTACGCGAGCTTAATGAGTGAGTTTAAATTTCCTCATATTTCTAAGATGTATTAGAAATAACAATCTCTTCCTTGACCTTTGCTGTTCATGGTTACTGAAACTGACTTGCTCCACGAGTGGCAAACGACGTAAACTTCATAGTGAGTATGACCTTCGGTTTCATCTCGGCATTTTAAGAACACTTAAACTCGCGTAGATAAACACACTTGAGATCACTTAAGAATACTTAATATCGCAGTGAGTACCAGGCTTTATAAGAAAATGAGGCTAAAATGGCCGAAATCATAGGAACATCTTAAGAAAATCAAATGGCTCAACTTCTAAAATTAAGTGCTTCTGTTGGCCAAAAATCGATATTACATCATTATTGCATTCAAAATGTTAAAGATGGACTTCAAATTTTAGTAGACAGTAAATAGACTAACCCATTCTAGCCAGTTTATTTTAGTAGAAGTTAAGACAATTTTAAGAAAATCTCAGGCTCAATTTCGGGACCAGTTAAGAAAATTGAGGCTCTGGCAAAATGATGGTTCCTTATCAAAACAATTATGCAAAGAAAGTAAAGGTATAAACTGTATAGAAAAAACTGTCTTTTAAGCTATAATCTTGTTTTTCATGCTATTTGCATCACTTTACTCATATCTCCATAACAGTTTGAGAAGAAAGAGCAGCTAAGGACGAAAATCACAACACTTAGCAAAGAAAACACCATATCAAGTAAGAGGTTTAGAAGCTAAAGCAACAGCATTATCTACACTAAAACTAAAATCCTTGTGCTTTGTGGAAATCCATTCAACCTTGTGGTTTCAAGTATAAATTTAATGTTTACAAGCTAAACTTCCAACTGCAAGGAAGCTTAATTTTTTTGCTGTACAATACTATTCCAATAGTAAATATGCTAGCAGAATGAATTGATGATCCACTTCATGAAATAAAATGACAATACAGAGGTGAGGTACTTACTATGCTGAGAACACCAACGTATGATAAAACGATGCCATTTTCTTTAGGACCAAGCTTGAAGTACTCCATTGCAACAATAGAAAACATCGATTGGAATATGCCAAAAGGTATCCCACAAATACATTTTACTGCAAGTAGGTATGCAACTTTGGGGATTTTCAAAATCTTGAATATCTTCTTGACGCTAAGCACTGATGAGTCATCTCCCGTCTTTTCTGTAAGAGTAAGCAACAGCTATAATAAAAAGCAAACTTACAAAGGCATGCTAGTCAAAGTAACCCCACACCCTGGTAAGAATTCAGGTCCCTACCTACTGAATGGAGAACAGAAATATCAAGATACAATAGCCAACAATTGAATCTCTCCAATTCGAATCTCAAGGTGCATAATTTTTTGCTGAAAGTAGAGTAGACAGCCTCTCTAACTCGAATTTCAAAAGAGGAAAGATAGAAGTCTAAAGAAGAGAAAGTCACCAACTTCTGGTCCTGGGGCAAGACCTGGCCCCAACTACTATCCAATCTGACCACAGAGTATGCAGAAAGCAACTTAAATGTTCAAAGTAAACTGCTTTTTGGCAAGGTGATGTTTTTAACATTTTGCAGTTTTTACAGTCTGTCAAATTTCACTCTTCCTACAGCAACCTTTAAACTGAATAGCACTATCTAAAAATGGTTTTATTTTTCCACAATTTGACCCTGGCAAGGGTAGTGTATAGTCATTTTGGACCCAAAGTACAAAAAGGCTGGTGACCCCAATAGGCATAGCAAGACTTCAAACTTGGATGGGCTGTAAACTTTCTGCTCAAAAGATCAAAGAAAGCTGGAGATCAGTCAAAAAAGTTGCCCAAAATTCCTATTGTTTCTTCAGAAAAATTGGAAATTGTTGATTTCTGCCCAAAAGAGGGGTGCTGTAGCCCCCTTGCCACCTCTCTCCTATGCTTATGATTACCCCTGTTCTACATCCCTCATTCTCTATACAATCTCCTTGGACAACTCTCATACCTTCCAAAACTAGATTTAGGTAACATTGACCTACAAGCCTTATTATACATACTTCTCTGTGGCTGCCCAACGTTTGATGAAAGCAAAAATCGAAGGATTTTAGAGGCATCAATAGCTTACTTTAAAGCAACAAACAGGCTTAACTAAGTTCTTTCTATATATCAGCGACTTTCCTTTCATTTCCTTTTCGTTATGTTAATTTATATAGGCTCTCTGTGACCCATGGCATTAGCTCGAACTGAAACAATCATATGGCACTGGCACTGCAGTCTTTTATCAGTGCCTTTCTTCCTAATCATTTGCAAACAGACTAGTGCATGGCCGGGCCTGGTTAATGAGACGATGCCATGGTACACAGATTGCTTTGTTGTTGTTGTTTTTTGTATTGAGGCATGTTAAAAGAATTGTAAATGCCGTTTGTAGCCAGAACCAGATGACTTTATGTCTATTTCTGCTATGAACGGCATAGAAAATTACAAATGTAAAAATTGTGTTTGTGTCCATGATAAAAAAAAAAAAAAAAAATTCTCTATACAGAAAATAATCATTCATTTGGCCAAAATAGTATACTGCCCACAGGATTGAGAACTTGTAAAAACTAAAGTCAATTGATCCTGAAATTCAATTTTGTTCTGGTAGGTAATGATGAGGAAAGCCCTTAGGGCCTATAAGATGCCCTGACACAGGCAAAACAATGCAGTATGAGACTAACCTTTGGACTCTGTCTTGTTTTCAACCACTTGTAATTGCTTAGTATTTGAAGGAATGAAGATGAGAACCAAGACTGCACTAAGTATAGAGCCAGCAGCAGCTGTTGCTGCAGCCAATTCTTCACTGGCAGCAGCAGTGATTAATCCACCAAGAAAAGGGCCAACTATCATACCTAGGCCATATGAAATTCCAACCCTGCCAAGTGCAGCAGCTCTATCTAAGGAAGGAAACCTTATTTTAATAACAAAAAAAAATTCAGTTTGAAAATAAAATCCAGAATTTCAGCCTTGTACTCTAGCATTGCTATTTTGATAAAGCAGTAATATAGATTCAAAATATATCTCTAAAAAAGTGAATACAGGCAATCACTGTTGTGAGGCCTTTCCAGGAAGATAGATTCTGCTTTCCAGGAAGACAGATACAAAAAGCTTGCATTTTGCACTAAATAAGGTATGTATTTAAAGTTTGTGTTCTTACTTTCAGACCTTGATACATCAGTTATTACCATCTGTGACCCTGAGAAGAAAAAAGGAAATTGTGGATATTGCTAGCAGATTTCTCCTGGAAACATTATCTTCAATGGCCAAGTTCTGATACAGCAATGTCCAATGTTTGAAGGGGCAATCATAGTATGTGTGGAATACATTTTCAAATGGAAGTAATGAGGATTAAATGAATAGTCACAAAGAAAATACAATGAAGACATGGGTAGAAAATGACATTTATTGATAGGGAGGGGGAATAATTTTGTAATTTTTGTTGATTTTTGCTACCTTAGCCCAGACATTTATGCAACTTTGTCACAATTTTCTACATCTAAATTATTGGGGGATGGGACAAGAGCTCCAATCATCATTCAGTGTCCTACACTGAACAAAAATGGCAAGAGCAACAAATACATTTACCTTGCATGCTATGCATCCCAACAGAAGGCACTCTTGAAAGGAATAATAGTGGTATTGATGTTGAAATTGCAAGGAGTGAATATGCCATTGATGCAGAAATAAATGCTAAGAGTAGTGCAGCTTTGCCACCAAATACATCTCCAAATCTTCCATAAAATGGACCACCACACAGCTGGACAACAGCAAAAGTTGTTTGCAAGTAACCAAAGATGACAGGGTCAACACCAAGTCTCTTTGTCAAGTACTAGATAAGAAGAAATTAGTTCAAATTGAGGACACAGAACACAATAGGGGGGCACATTCTAGGGGCACCATTACAAATACAAAGAAGGTAGCTCAATAACATGCAAATAGATAGAGAAGGTTGGGCATTTCTCCCTTTATTCATCCAGACTAACCCTAACCCTGACCCTTCCAACCCTGCAAAACCTTTTCCAAACTTGTTCAAAATCCTTTCCATACCCTTCCAGACCCATCCTTTATCCTTTCATACAGGGGAAATTTCTAGGGGGATAAAGGGGCAGTGACCCATTGTTAAAATTGCTGTTCATTTGGGGGGGGGCTTGGTCCCCCAACATTCTTGTCTGGCCTTGCTTTTCAAAGTGCATTAATGTTACTTCCAAAGTATATTGTATTGTATTGCTATGATGAATATTGCACAGAAGTGAGACCAATTTTATACTGCAAAATGACTCAATATTATTTCTGTGACATTTTGTACTGCAATATTTACCATTCAATATATAAGATTCTGCCCAGCAACATGACTCAATATTGAGATATTTCAAATTGTTGGTTATATTACATCCTGATTGAACTAAGCTAGTATCCTAATATCTTTAAAAATATGGACATGGTTGCAACTAGGCCATGCCTACTTATGACATTGCTCCTAGAATGCCCTAGTTAACATTTTTGTAAATCACCACAGCTTTCATGGAAAGGTATGATTCTGTATCAGCACCTAACTGAAGCTGGTTCTATCAAAGCTACTACATACACACTTTTTATAACAAACAAACTCTATGGCTTCAGCCTGGATGTTTCCTAACATCTTGTTCAACCAGCCTTGAGCGTTTCTTGAATGTTTCTTAAATTTAAAGGCTTCCAATGACTATAGCAACCCAGATTAGGCAATTTTGATGCAAGAGAAAGGGCGTCCAGGCTTTGTGAGGAATGCAATGGATGTTAATTCTATTTTCCTTGTAGTTTGACCAAAATTTACTAGCAAAGACAGTTTTTCCCAGCTATCACTTAAAACTCAGCCTGCTTATGCTTCTTAATTTTTGCCTAATTCCAGCCTCATGTTTCTTATAAAAAACGAGTAGCCCAGTGATTTCGAAAAGAGAAATGTTTGAAAGATAATAACTTCATTGACTATAGATATATACTACATATCGTGACAATACGTTCTACGCTTGCTCTTGAAAGCCATACTCACTGGAAGCACACCTATTTGAATCCAGAAACATGTTGCATAAAGGAACACATTAACATGTGTGGTTAAAACTGTCCTCATTTTTGGTTCCCAGCAGGCACCAAAAGGATTCAGCTTTGTGTCGGACTTCTCAGAATCCTTAGCTGGCGATGTATCCTTGGAAAGTAGCCCGTCATCCTCCTCCACATTATCGACAATTTCTTCCTGTTGCTTCAAGTCTTGTCCATAAGAGTATTCAAAAGTACCCTTATCATTTTCAGACTTAGGCTCTGAGGAAGATAGCTTTGACATTCTTTTCATGATTTCTTTGCGAAATTGTGAGCAGCCGATGCGCTGGAAACTGGTAACATGTATAATTTCTACTCAAGCATGCACACCTGCTTTCCAGGTAGGGCTTTGCAACAGTAAAGATGAAGTGAATTGTTATTTACATCCGACCCACAGTCTCCTTCCCATTCTGGGCTAGATGGAGATTGCGGAGGATAGATTTTGAAAGCAACGGGAGCACCAGGGAGCGCCTCAATGTTCTTAACAGATGCACCCTTTGTTTATCTTAAATCCTTGAAGCTTGTATGAGAGCTAGATGACACTAATTTACCATGGATGAAATAGATACTGTTTCTAATATACTTAAACGACATTGTGGATGGTTTACAATCAAATATTAACCTATTTGTTGATGATTATACTTTATATCGAAATATTGAGTCAGAAGAAGATAGCAGATTATTGCAGGACGATTTAAATTCGCTTCATAATTGGGGAATACGGTGGAATATGGGTTTCAATGTCTCAAAATGCTTTTCAATGACGGTTACTCTGAATAGAAACATTGTTCATTCTAAATATCATATAAATGGGGTATCAGTCGAAAACATAGATTCATACAAATATCTCGGGGTGTACCTTAGCTCCAAAATGCAATGAAACAAAACGGTAGATCATATGATAGGTAAGGCAAATAAAACTAAAACGAAATTTCTCATCCTGCTCGAGTCATATCAAAGAAAAATTACATTTATCATTGGTTCTTCCCCATCTTGAGTATTCTTGTGAAGTTTGGTTGCCTAGCACCAATGAATTAAAGCATGGTTCAAAGGCATGCAGCCCGTTTCGTAAAAAACGACTACTGGCGAATGTCTAGCGTTACTGCTATACTTAAGAAGCTAAACTGGGAAACTTAAGATTTAAGAAGGACTCGTTTCCAATTAAAATACGTTCATAAAATGCTTTCCAACCAAGTTGCCCTAAATCCTTCTGACTATTGTGAAAAAGACACTTGCAGTCGCTTAAGAAATTCCCATTCGAAAAAACTCGCTCTTAAATTTGCTCGTGTTGACGTTATTAAAAACTCTTACTCTATTATGCCATTATGGAATAGTCTGCCAACTAATGTAACTGAGCAAGCGAATTCAGAGGTATTCTTTGCTATGTGCAGAACATAGATCTCAGCGCATAAACGTTGTGCTAACATTTGTATCGACCATTGTGTCGCTAAATGTAGTTATGATGATGGTGATGATGATGATGATGATGATGATGATGATGATGATGATGATGATGATGATGATGATGATGATGATGATGATGATGATGATGATGATGATGATGATGATGATGATGATGATGATGAATTTTAGATACGACGTGCATATCACTAAAAACATATGGCACGCTCTGAAAAAATCGTAAAAAATCACATAAGGCAATTTTTAAAAGGCTTAGAAAGCACCATAGATGTCATAAAGAACTTAAATCGCAGCCCACATTAAACATAGAAAAACAAGGCATTGTTAGTCCTGCATTAAAACCAACATTTTTAACATGTGCAGATGCTTTTGTCTAGCGCTTGAGCTGCTGGTGAGAGATGTTGCATTAAGTTGTAAATTTGTCAACGTAGAAACTGCTGGAAAGTGCCATCTAGTAACTAGTAGAAGTACAGAATACAGCCCACCTACTCTAGGTAAAAATGGAACTCTTTCAAAGACTGTTGAAAAGCAGTCAGCTGATAAGATGCAGAAGAATACCAAAAACCTTATCTTAACGAAGCACTTTCTTAATTTCTTATATAACTGGACGCACTAACTTCTCAGTTTCTTATAAAGATGTTCTCGAAAAGAGCCCCCCCCCCCCCACTAACTATCAATTTGTTTCTACACCAAGGGGAGAGGCAAACCTAGGCACGCATTTGGAGAGTGTGTGGGCTGCAATACCTTTCAAATGATTATGGTAGTCAGGGTCATGCAGTGTCGAAGAAATAAGGACTGATACCTATTCATCGGTTTTTTCTTCGACCCTGATTGCTTCTGGTCCAGGCAGGAACGTGGCCAGAGCTTTAAAACTGGGGGGATTATTGAAAATCAAAATTTTTAGCCACGCCCTCTACTTTTCTGAAGATTTGCTACTACCCTTCCCCAATCATATTCCTATTGATTTCAAAGAAATCTCCAGCACCTTCTTTGCAAAAAGCGGGGGTGTTTGCCCCCCATACCCCCGTGACCATGCCACTGGGTCCAGGATTCTATTCCAAGTCTTTGAGGCCCACTTGTTATCATGTGATACATACACGCTTTGTTATAAGAATACCTACCTACTTTTTCGCTGAGCCTCAATACTCTAAAATTTTTCCAGTTTCGATAAATATCGAAGGTGTAACTACGGCTGAAAATCAAAGGACTATATTCAAATCTTATATGGTATCTTTCTTTATCATAAAGCACATCAAAAGAGGTACAGAATAACAAATATTGTATCGATAGTGCAAAAAGTTAATCTACAACAGTACTATAACTCAAATACACAAAAATTCCAAGTCTTGATGAAACTTAAGCCTTGCATCATTCTTAATCATTCTTAAATTTCTACGGTTCTGAGCCTAAATATTCTCGTAAACTTTATTCTTATAAGACCTGCGTGTATTGAGGCATACTCTTCCCTCTTAATTGAAAATATCTGAAATGCGAAAATATGAAATATAAAAATTGCGATATTTACTGCAAAGATCTTTTAATTACTCTTATAATTCATTACTATCATTACTTTTATAACTCTTACATAAAGGCTTGATACTTCTAATTCTTCGTTTAAATTTTACCCTCAGAAACGAATGGGTCCATAATAAGTGCCAAATCCTTTTGTGGATAGACCCCATTGGCTGTTGCTGTGGTGCACATGCGAAGGAGATTTTGTTTGCAGTGGCCTGAAAATTGGAACGGTGACGCTAAACGAAACTCTGGTTGCAAGGTGGTTATAGAAATCACATACTCATAACTAGTCTGATAGGTTATGGCCTTTTGTTACTATTAATAAGCTCACCCCAGATAGCTAAAGGTGGTTTTTGAATGAGGAAAATACTTTTTGCCTTCAAAGTGAGCGAGATATTTTCAATAACGGAAGCGACCGTGGTCAGGCCTAACTCAAAGGCCAACGGAAGAAGCGTTCTGTACCACAGCAATCATGATGAAAAAATTGTTCTATGGTGGAGGAAATGACAAGAGCAGTTGGGTGGGTAAAGTTCTGTATGTTGGCAGACACCAATGCTTAATTGAGGAGATAATTGCCGAAGGTATGTAGCTGTCAGGCATCTAATCTAATTGATGAGATCAATTGCAAATAGATTAATTCCACGTTACCGAGATCTGGCTATATTTCTTGCCATTGCATCGGTGAACCAGAGTTTTATTTAGAGAATATATTGCACCATAGAGTGGCTGAAGTACAGTACTACTTATAGTGAATTGTTTTGAGTTGCTCGCAAGTGGTTTGATTTGCCAGAGATTGATTTCTTCACAAAAGTTTTTAGATACTACTGGATTTGCCAGCTAAAACCATAAAATAATCGCATCTCTGCAATTTGGTTTGTAAGTAATGACAAGAGCCAAGCAGCTTTCATTGTTGTTTCAGCGAAAGTTACGTGAATCCCATTTGAAACTGTTGAAAAATTGAATGTTGTTGTTAACGCAGACTTGTGCAGCTGCTATTTCCATATTACCTGTAGACTTAACAGTGGGTTTATTTGAACAGCAATTTCTCCTGTATATATTATATATATATATATATATATATATATATATATATATATATATATATATATATATATATATATATATATATATATATATATATATATATATATATATATATATATATATATATATATATATATATATATATATATATATACTCTGGAAGCTGTGTAGTGATTTCCATATTTGATTTGGTTTGCTGACCTCCTTCTTTTCATAATTTCTTGTTCTATGGCACTGGCAGCCTTTCTTTAAAGAAATAGTCATTTGTAATCCAAGTAATATCAACCTTTTTATTTGCATGACACCAATCCTTGAAATTTGTTAAGAACCACATATGTGTGTCCTTAACAAAGTCCATGGATTTGTGTAATGAAATAGTGGAGATGATAAACTGCATTCATAGCTCAGTTAATTTCTTTTCTTAGGTGGCTATGCGCTGGTTTTTCTTGTAAAATCTTCACTTGGCCAGAGATATGCTCTTAAAAGGGTTTCAGTAAATGAAATAAAGAATCTTGAGATGTGCAAACAGGAAATTGCTATACTGGTATGCTCTGTAATCATAATTCTCTTCCTGCAAGTTCTCTTTGCCCACTTATAGCCACTTATAGCCACTTATAGCCATTTACCACAGTTATTATGATTTTGCAATTAGAACCAATTATTTTCACCTAGATAGATACTTGATATATCAAATTTTGTCATGCTCATTTGCTTAATTGCAAGAGACCAACTTACTCCAGTTTTATGTCAAGACTGTTTATTGTAAATTGGAATATGGCTGCATGAACAAACTTCTAGCTTCCTTACAAATTTTTTTTACAATATGCTTTTCTTAATATTGCTTTAGATGAAGTAGCTGAAATTATATTATAAGACAGTTGTATTTGTTGTTTTCTAATTTCATGCTTCATTCTATTGATCTCCAAATTCAAAGATATTTAAGCTCATCTGTTGTTTCTGTTATACTCCCTGTTGCTTTTACCAACAGAAAATGTTGTCAGGGCACAAGAATACAATTGGATACATTGACTCAGTTGTAAATAATCTTCCTGCTGGCATATATGAAGCATTAATTCTTATGGAGTACTGCAAAGGTGAGCAATGACTGTGCTGTACCTTAGTACTATCAAAAGTGTTAGTGACCTGCTATCAAGCTTCAAGATAAATGAATTGAGCTTGTGATATTTCCTTGTAAATAGACAAGTTATCAAAAACTTTCATTGCAGTAAGTTAACACTGGAGATAAGGAGCTGTAGGATATCTCAATTCTTTATATCTCGCAATTAAGCATTTGCTAACTTCCAAGGTCATTACTTAGAAGGGCTGTTCATTGCAGCTAATATATGTATTAGCTATGAAGAACAGCCCCTGCAAAAAATGACCTTTGAAGTCAGCATATGCTCAGTTGTCTCTTGGTAGTACAGTAGTTCTCACAGCTCTTGGTGAAATAAGAAGGGCTCAAACAAAGGCTTTAGGAAGGAGCCTTGGGGCTCAGCTACCTTTTTTTCTATTGGGGCCTTAGCCCCCTTTTTCTTTTTCTGTGTAATTTGAAGTAACAAGAATAAAGGTCTATTGAAGACTCTGTCATTTGTTCATTAACTTAATAGACTATTTTTTATCTAGAAAGAGCATGTATTTAGTAGAGGGATTGCCAAGCTTGAAAAAACAGTCTTATGTCATATGACAGTTCAATTAAACAATAGTAGATTTTGAAGCAACTCTGAAATGCCATTTATATTAATTTAATTTAGAAGTGGCTCAGCCAGCATACTTCCACAAGCCACATTTTGAAGTTCAAGGATTCACATGTGGCCTAATGATATGTTAATTGTGGTAATCCACTTTTTGAGTAGCATATTTCTGCTCCAATAGCAATTTTTGCATAGTTCATTTATTTATATACAGTTTATTTTTGTTTGGTTTGCTTTGGGACTAAGTTAATATTCCTTTTTGTATCTCTATAGCTGGCCATGTTGTTCAACTTATGAATGAATGTCTTCAGACTGGCTTCACAGAGAAACTTGTCATGAAAATATTCTGTGATGTCTGTGAAGCTGTTGCTTTGTTGCATGGAAACAAGCCACCAATCATTCATAGAGATCTTAAGGTAACTTCAGAGAAATAGTATACAACAGTAAGTTGCTGACAGGATGTGAAGTTGTGCTTTTTTGTGTGGAAGATTTTGGTAGTGGTGGTGGTAGTGGTGATGGTGGTGTTGGTGATGATGATAATGCTCCATGTTCATGGTACTGTGTAGCTGACTCAATTACCTTTTTTAAACAACTGACAGGTGATCTACTGAACTTTGGGTCAGCCCTAAGCCTCATGATTAAGTTTAGCTCAGTCCTTGCCCCAAAGGAATTGGTGCAAGGGCATCAATTCACACATGTGCCCTTGTCTGCATGAGCTATTGCTCTCAGTTATTTGGAGCTGCATGTGCAAGCCAAGATTTGTGTATCCAATATACAGAGTTTCTTGCTACTGAAGCATTTCACATGTCCCATTTAGGAAAAGACGAGGATAAATGCAAAGTTTCAAAAGTGAAAAGTGAACTTTCTATTTGACATGTGCAATTGTACAGTTGACAATGATGTTGGCATGAGCCATTTTTCACTTGTGCTGGGGATTTTGTACTTGTGTGGACATGTGCATATGTGATCACACATGTCTTAGGGCATGGACTAATAGCTAGAAGAGAGAAGAAGATAGTGATGATGGTGATAGATATAATTATGGTTGTTGCCTTGCTTAATAATACTATTATGCATTGTGCCTTGATTATTGGCCTCTTTGCAGCAGTAATGCAGTACACTTTGTCCATTTATTTACTAGAAAGCTGTAGTTTTATTTTCTTTTTATTTTTGTATAAGTATTGAACAACTTGTGATAAGCAGTTATTTTAATACAATCTCAATTAATAATGCTACATCTATTGCAAATATGTTTTTAGGTAGAGAATGTTCTTCGTAAACAAACAGGAGACTTTGTTCTGTGTGATTATGGAAGCGCACATTTTGGTATAATTGATCCTCAGGTATGTTCATTTGTTATTTGAGACAGTGTTCTATTGTGTGCGGTGGTTTTCTTTTGGTTGAGGTGGTTTACTATTGTTTGAGGTGGTTTACTATTGTTTGAGGTGGTTTACTATTGTTTGAGGTGGTTTTGCTATTGTTTGAGGAGGTTTATTATTATAAACTGACCATCACAGTTTTGCTTTAACTTGTTGAAGAATAACTGTTGTTTATCACTTGTCACTGTCTCCTCTGCCTCAGTAAAGCTTCTTTTGTATGTGATGTTTTCAATTTTTATGACTCTTTGTCAGCATGGATTCACTCCTCAAATGAAGCATTTCTCTTCTGACTGTATTTGGCTTTATAATGATTGCTGCAATAAAATTCAGAGATTTAGCAATGCAACATTTCTTAGCTGCAATTTGCAGCAATTTTTTGACATCTATTCTCCCACTTTAGAGCATCATCAATGCTAGTCATCTTAGAACCTCAAGTTATGAGGTTCATATAGCTCATTACTATTGATTGAGTAATAGTTGCCATTCCAAGCATGGAACTCTGGAATGCTTGAGCTAAATATTTTAGGATTAGAAAGATTTAAATTTTTTTAATAAGCCAAAAGTATTAAATTTAGGTTGGCTAGTGTCTTTAGGAGTATTATTTATCATTCCTTGACTTGGCACATTTGAAACCTTCCCAATTATATACGCTGCATCTTTGGTAAAGTTTTTGTCAATTTTATACATAGGCTCATGGAATTCAAAATGTGGAAGACGAAATTTCAAGGTAGATTGATATTTGTTAAATTCTAAACTATTCAATGTCTAGTATTTCACTCATTAAGAAAATAAAGTTAGGTAGAAGAAATCTACAGGTATGCTGGACCACTTAGTGTCACCTTTTAGGAATAGCGATTGACGTACCTACTAACTATACAGCTAATGCATCTTTAGGCTAGTTGGATACCTGTGTTATAGAAGTGAATAAATAGCTAAGGGACTCTATTGATAGCTAGCGGGCTCTTTCTTATGTGTTTTTATAAGAAACTTTGAAGTTAATCCACGCAGTTCTATAAGAAAACAATAATGTCCAATAAACAACGTGTTTTCAATATCCTACATCTTGTGAACTAATAATTTCTAGATAGCTTTTGAAATCTAAAATGGCCTTTTACAATAGAATGGTGATTCTTATATGCTGTTATTTCCAAAGGATTTACAGAGTTGGGGGGCTGTATCCCCCTCGCCCCCTCTTTTATATCACTGTTGGATAGGTTTCAAAACCACTTAATCATCATTCTTTCAATGGGCAGAACGTATAGCTGTATCTTTTGCAGCATTCTTACAGGAAGCAGCTGTATTTACATTTGTAGGATGAGTTTACTAAAGTGACTCTCCCGACATGAACTTCTTTGACATGAAGTGATATTTAGGCCTTATAACCTGTTTACTACCAGTTTGATTTCCTTTAAAAAATTCCTTTGAAATTTGCCTTGATTTTCTCGCTTGTTTTTCCCACTTGTTTTTTCCCCTTTAGCTATATAAGTCACATTTACTTATAATTAATCAACTGATGATGAGACGCGTTGTCTCGAAACGTTCACTAATAAGATAATCTTCACGTTTATGTCTTAGTATGGGTATGTTTAAATTAAACGGTAAGTCTTGCATTCTGGCTATGTCGCAATAAAAGAATAGAAAATAATTACAATGTTTCTTGTCGTGGCCCTTCTAAAGTTCATAATACAGCTGCAGTTTGTGCACTACCATTTTTGCTACACAACCATTAACCATTATCATTTTTAAAGGAGTCTGTAGGAACCCTGTATTACTATATTCTACTTGCTGTAATAACTGCTTAATCAAAATTAATGGTTGCGTCGACTTTTCTGAACCATAAAGGACTTGGTCCTTCAGTGATATTTGTCTTGGCTCTCATCCACAAATGCATTATAGTACATTATTATAATATATGATATTTTCATATTCAAGCTGTACAACATTAGCTTATCGAGCTCCGGAAATGGTTGATTTATATAGTGGCCAGAAGATTACAGTTAAAGCGGATATTTGGGTAAGATCTAGCTGCTTATTACTGTATTGGTTAGCGTTCATATTTATGTACGTTCAACTGGTGTGGTGAAATTTGAATTGCTGTATATTTGGTTCAGGTCTTCTTTTTCTAGTGTCCTGGCATCATATACCGTAGACGGATCATGACAGTGCTCTTTCTCTCCAACTCTTCCTTTTTCTCGCAACATTGTCTAACTGTTTTCCATCTTTAACACTCAATCTCTCCATCATCCAATCTAGCATCTTCAATCTCCGTCTTCCTCTTGCTCTTTTCCCTGCCATGTCAGCCTACAAGTTGTTCTTCTCTATCCCCTCCTTCTCATATCATGCCCAACAAATTTCCACTGTCTCCTTCTGATAGTGCTCAAAGGCTGTCTTTCTGCTCTCACCTTTTCTAATACTACTTCATTAGTCATTTTTTCTGTCCATGATATCCCCATCATCTTTCTCCAGTACCACATTTCTGCTGCCTTAAGATTTTGTTCCACATTTTTGCTTATTGTCCACGACTCACATCCATACAATAGCACTTACCAGATGTAGCAATTTAACAAACTTTCTAGCTCCTGCGTTCCTTGTACAGAATAGATTTCTCTTATCCATAAATAACACTTGCTTTGCTTGACCATTTCTGCATCTGATATCACCTTCTGCTACATGGTCCCGCCTTTTATTGCATGCCGACACAATGAAATAGACAGATAGACATTTTCTTGCATTAAAGTGGGCGTGGCCATCAAATAGATGAGGTACTTTAAAAGCATGACCTACCACAGCCCCCCGTTCCTGTTGGTGATGGAAAAGTCAGGGGTCCTGTTTTTCATTTTCTGTGGCAACCATGGTTTAACTGCAGCGTGCGTATTCTATCATTTACTAGTTGATTAAAATACGTCACAGCTATGTCTTATCTTCATAGCATAGCACTGTATTGTGAGAGAATAGGCTATTCATCTCCAGCAGCTATATACTTGAAAGTACCCTAAAAGGGAAGGCACTGCGTATTCATATCTAAGTTCCATCTTTGGCAGTAATAATAGCTTCACCTTAAATGCTAGTGAATTACAGAGCGTATTTGTGATTTGTGGGGCTAGGAAAGCTTTCATTAAGCTCAAAATCATGAGCATCGAAGGCGCTCGTACTGATATGGTTGTTGAGGGGCATGCTCCACTGGGAAATTTTGAAATTTAGGTCTTCGGAAACCACGGAAAGTTTTTATATTTCAGCTTATTCTCCAAAAAGTTTGCGGAATTTCTCCTTCCTGCAGTTTTCTTGCACAGAAGCGTATCGTTCAAAACAGGGCTCGGGAACCTTCTCGGCTGAGAGAGCCATGAATGTCTCATACTTGAAAATGTATTTCCATGAGAGGCATAAAAGTAAAGGTAGTCCCGTATACTTTCGTACGTAGGGGAGTGCCTGTTAGAAAGGACACTTATGCTGAGCCATCGGCACGTGAGGTAGGGTGGCTAGTTCCTTTCCTCGCCGCCTTTATCTCCCCAGTGTTCCCACTGGGTACCCATTTGCTGCTGGGTGAACAGTGAGCGAGCGTTCAGTCAGGCCATCGAGTCGGGCTCGAACCGTATACCTTCCGCATGGGAGGCATGCGCTCTAACTATTATGCTACCTCGCTCAAATGAGAGGCATTCAATTGGATATTGTTTTCACATGGGACAACAAAATCCTCTGATTCGACACTGACTTGGCTAATGCTCTGTTGAGTTATGTGAAACCTGAAGTCGACAGCAGCGGTAACTTTGGAAAGCCTTTCTGGAGGTATTCACTGTTTTTTAATGCTTTGAGGAAATGTCTGCTATGATGTGTCTACTATCCAGAGAGCCAGGTGTAGTATTGAAAAGAGCCATATCTGGCTCGCGAAGCATAGGTTCCAGACCGCTGTTATAAACAAAAAAGACCGAATTTTTTGTTGTGCTATAGCCCAGCTAGTTTCGTATCTCCGCGGTCGATGAAGGCAGAAATGCTTTGTCAGTAACGTAGAAAATTACTCGCATCAATTGTCAGAATCATTTAAATCCTTTATTTTCTCATGTTTAAGCCTTGTTTTTGTGTACAGATCTAGATAAAACTATTGAAATATTTAAGTAAGATTATAAGTTGATGAGCAATTGTCTCTTTGAATGTGCTTTGCATCAATAATGAATTATGGATTTAGCCAACCTGTGATGAATGTGGAGGAAATACCTCTTCCATTTTCTTAAATCGCTTAGATCTTGAAATTTTCGGCACTGTTGGTAGTATGTTGGAATTAGCATTAATGCAGGAGTGATGGACGGCTGCATAAATCTTATTATGGGTGAAATTTTAGAATTTTAGATCATGATGAAAAACGATTTTTAGACGAGTGAATATAGTTGTTTGAATCAGCTTACCACCATCTCATAATTTTTATCTACTTTGAAATTCAAAGCGGGATATGACACAAACTCATCGCTTTGAATGGTACTTGCAGTTGAAAATATTAAGCTGTTAAAAATTAAAGTTTCATGCTAGCTTAGCGCCAGACAGTATCTCCTATTTATTTACCCAATAGGTTTAAATTTACCAATGTAAATTTCACAAGCTTTCGTATTTCTCTGTAGCAAAATGCGTGTAATTTTTAAACTCTTCGCTAGAACTTATTATACGAGGTTTTTTATAAGAAACCTAGCTTAATGCCTAGTACTAAAAGTTTCTTAATTTTTGGCCACATTTTAGTTCTAAAAGTTGTTTAAAAGTTTCTTCATTTTGCGAACTAAATTGCAGTGAAAGCATCCACGAAACATGAATATAGCAAGCTATTTGTCTTATAACAAACGAAGTGCTTCACTGCGAGTTAACTTCTAAGGCAATGTGATTTTCACATTATTTTGGTCAAGCAGTGTGTTGAACAAGGTAACGATTTCAATGTGCTATTTGTCTAAAGTTTCTCAGCTCTTTCCTTATAGTTCTAAAATCTTCTTAAATTTTAGGCTGTCTAGTATGCTTATAAACTGATTTCTTATAAAATAAACGTGTATTGCCCTTGTAACTTTCTCAGAGATCAATATCTTCGTGAAATTGCCACAGCACTTTCGTTTGTTGGTAGCTCTTCCAAAATGATTTGTTTTCATTCATAGGCACTTGGATGTTTGCTCTACAAGCTTTGTTTTTTCACAACACCTTTTGGAGAAAGTGCCCTGGCCATACAGAATGGACAGTTCAGTTTCCCAGAAAGTTCAAGGTTTTCCAACAAAGTACATACCTTAATCAGTAAGTAGTGTTGTATACTTATGTGCGTTTACCATTGTTCAAGGAAGGTTTGTACGATCCGAATTCAGCGAAAATAAATAATAAACAATCATAAAATAGGCCCGTATACGGCAATACAACGAATTGATATAATATTATAAATAGCTAAATAAATCAAATAGTAGCAGCTACGTAAGTATTTCGTAAAATCCAAAACTCAAACATGCTTTTCAAAATCCAGAACTCCAGTATTTTTTTCAAATCCAAAGTTCTCCGTCATCTTTCCTCTCCAACCATCTGTAACTCCTCGTTGCTAAGCAACGCTAATACACCCAATCACATTATGACCTGCTACGTCACCTAGACATTAAACAAAAACTAAATTAACAATGCAACAGCAATAACAACAATAGCTATGTTAATTGTAGCCTTCAAAATTACGTCACGCCACCTTATACCCTGAATTTGCACTCCATAAGTGTTTAATTTATAGTCTACTATTAAGTAGATGATTTATAGCAGGTATACATAGTTTCTTTCTATTCACATAGTCTTGCTTTTTTAGAGATGATGCTTCAAGTTGATCAGAACAAAAGAGCTGACATCTTTCAAGTAGCAAATTTTGCATTCGATATTGTGGGTAGACCATGCCCTGTACGCAATGCCCAAGTAAGTATGACAGCATGGTCATTTAACATGCCAAATACCCATCCAAAGAGATGGAGCACAGAATAACTTAGGAAGTATCTACAATCATTGCCAAAAGTAGTTGGAAAGCTTCGTACACTAGCTATAACTGGAGCAATATTTCTCCTTCACAACTCCTTTAAACTAAGCAGCTCTTGGGTGCAATGAATAGCCCCCTCCCCCGAAAAATGTTGTTTCTTGAAGGCAAGATACTCCTGCGGTGTATTTTGGACAACTTGCAAGCAGTGGTGTCTTCCTAAAATTGTAAGAAGGGGGGCTGTGATGTAGGAAATATATGGACCACACCCATTGACACACCCACATATTTGAATTTTTCGCAATGACTTACCTGTCGCTGCTGTGCATGTGAAAGTGTTAGAAAAGGAGAAAGCCAACATATGATTTTAGCATTCTTCTTCTATTGATAGGAAGCATTGGTCCTCTCCCCTCCTTCGGAAAATGCACATTTAAGAGCTTATCCAGCCTAGCATATGCTCGATAAAGTTGGGCTGAATCCTCTAAAGGCTCTCATAATTTGAAGAAAGGGACTGAGTCTCCTTGAGTCCCCCTTCCACGACACGCCTGCTCGCAAGTGATTAGTCAGAAACCACGCAGTAACTCAACATTGTGAAGGGGGAGGGAAAGAAACAAAATGGAAAATGCTGGAATTTGGCAAAGCGTTCCAATTATTTTGGCAACCATTCTAGCTACTATCCTAAGTATAAATCCAGCGTAATGTTACACTTTATTTGATGGTTACATGATATAATTATTTTTTAGTTCATTGTTTTTACTCTTTGGTAAGAATATGCTGCTTGGAGTTATGGTAGTTTCGTTAATTTAGTTCTATTATTACTATTATTATGTGATTATTCCGTTTATTTATTTACACGTATTTTTTACAAGAAAAAAGTTTATAAGAAAATGAAGCTCAAGTTGTCAAAATCGTAAGAAAATCTTAAGAAAATCATGAGGCTCAGTTTCCAAAGTTAAGTGTTTTTATTGTCCAAAAATCGATATTTCATCATTATTGCATTGAAAATCTTGAAGATAGAATTCAATTTCAAGTGTGCAATGTTAGTAACGAACGTTTAACCCATTTTAGCCAGTTTATTTCAGAAAAAGTTAAGGAAAGTTTAAGAAAATCTCAGGCGCAATCTCGGGGTCGGAAACTGGATGGGCGACCCTCTAGATGAACAACTAGAACAGCTCACTGCCGTCCTTCAAAAGGGACGTTAAACTAGGGGTCCCATGCCTGAATGCGCCATGCACAGTAGGCCTAACTTAGCTGAAAAAGCTACGTATAACGGCCTACTCAAAATAAAGTTAACAACAACAGCAACAGCTGCAGAACTACTGATTTTCTCAGCTACTTTTATTCTCATCGAAAACGTTCATCAGTTTTTTTCCTTTTTGGTTTGTATGCTTCTATTTTTCCTATAACGATAACTTTTGAAATTAGCAGGTAAGGCATGTTGCTGCGAACCAGAGCCATCAAAAGCCGAGAGCAGCTACTCCATCAAATACTACCAACGAAGATCCTGAAACCACTGATGGCAGGTTTGTTCAACTGTACTTTTATGTCTTTGGTTCGTTGTTTTAAGCACTTGGTAGAGTCTCAGAATTATGTTCCTGAATATTCAGTAATGAAAGCCCAAGGAAGACCCCTTAGGTCAGGGCTTCTCAATTAGTAGGGCGCGCCCCCCTTGGGAGCGTGTTGCGTTGTTAGTGGGGGCGTGTATAGCACCGTGGAACAGGGATTCTTATACAATTTTCATAGATACTGATCTTATTTATAGTGAATGGGGGGGGGGTGCAAAATAGTTTCTCTTTCCTTGAAGGGCTGTCAAGAAATAATTGGAAAGCACTACCTTAAGTATTACCTTGTGCAGCTGCTTGTAAACAAATGCAAGAAATCGTTGACATAAATTAATGATAATAGAAGCAGCAAAAATTTATGTTGTACTGAAATCGACAACACATTTGCATTCTCTGCTTGCTCTATGAAACCTTTTTACTCACTTTTTTGTTGTATATTATAAAACGGTGTTTAAGAAAAGCTTAATATTTTTCATATAACCCGTTGTTATCTTCATTGAAACCACATATATCTTCAAATATATAAATATATCATATATATCTTCACTGAAACCATAGTAGTGGTAACTGTTTTGAAACATGTATACGTCGCCAATAGAGCTTCACTGCTGGTTGTCGTTATTGTAGTTTCCTTTGTTATTCCTATTGACAACTAAACAATGTGTGTTATTTACCCTAGGTCTCAAAGCGAGTCACATCAGACAACCTCCATTGGAGCGAGCACTCCACAACAGCAGCAACCGCAGGTTAAAGTGAATCAGCCTGTCTCAACATCATTAGCTCCAAGACAACGACCCAAAGGTGTTGCAAAGTTTGCGGCACCAAACGACTCCAATAAACCCAAACCGTTTAAGAAAGAGCCTGGTGAAGTGCATGGCCAACAACAGAAGCTTGCGATAGCGAATCAGCATCAGCCATACGATGTCCATGATAAACGACAGTATCATCAGCAACAGCAACAACAGCAACAGCAACAGCAACAGCAGCAACATATGCAACAGCAACATCAGCAGCAATTTATGCAACAACAGCAACAGCTGCAGAACCAGCAAAGGTAGGTCTGTGTAGTGATTACTCTAGAGTACCGAATAATCAAAGGATGGAAGATTTTTGGAAGTTTAATAAAATGTGGGGTTGGAATAAAAGGGGGGGATGGGAAAATGGATGGAATAGAAATTAGAAGACTCTGATTGTTGAACTGTTCCTTGTACTTTTGTGTGCGCGTGCTATTTTTTGCACGCTGCAGTGAACTGTTTCTCTAAGAACTGATTTCAGATTCTCTATATTTAGTAAAAGGGAGGTTGGAGTAATTCGAAGAATTGATAATCGGAATGAGACGATTATTCGGTACGCTAGATTAAGTCAGCTATGGGCAAACGTCAATACACGAGCTCAGAGTTCCGCAATATATGCTGGTTTGTGCATGCGCTCATATTTTGGGAAGAAAACAAACCAGAAAGTTGTATGCGAGCTATATTCTCTTGATCAGAAAGTTTTAATTTCTCAGCTGGTTGGATTTATTGCGGATCAAAGTAGTCAATATGGATAGTTCTTCCAAGAAGAAGGCTTATCCTTGCAAAGTACGAAAAAGATGGCGTACTTGTGCAGGGATAGGCTGCCAAAACAACGAATGTAATCTAGAAGTCTGTGAAGAGAAAATCAGAGTTTTGCATTTGCGAGTAATGAGAGGTTGCTTGGAGCATTTATTGGCTGACGATCAGCTAATAAGAATCCACTGCCAGCAAATTTTCATACATGTCCCTTTACATTTGTTTTAGCTGAAGGAACAATAGGAGAATAACCATTAACAAGGTTGACAAGCACTCATGATTTAGGCCAAACAGCAAGGATTTGATCTCGATCACATCGACAAAAAGCTTACACTAAATGATAATATTGTCAAATGTATTTAAATATGAAAGCATCTATAAAGTATAAAATATGAAATTTACTCTCAAATGCAAAGCTTTGATTATCTCTTCACATTGTGTATATAGAGAAATTTCTCTTTCTTAAACTTCTAAATTACATTCGTTGTTTTAGCAGCCTATCCCTGCACAAGTACACCATCTTTTTCGTACTTTGCAAGGATAAGCCTTCTTCTTTGGAGAACTATCCATACTGACTAGTTTTGACATGTAATAAACCCAACCAGCTGAGAAATTGAACGTTTTTGACCAAGAGCATATAGTTTGCATGCAGCTATGTCGTTTGGTTTCTTCCCAAAACTTGAGCGCATGTACAAATCAGCACGTATTACGGAACTGTGATCTCGTGTATTGCTGTTTGTAGTTGCAGTTGTTTAGCTTTTTTGATAATATAGTTATAATCTTTTTACCTTAAAAAGTGGTGACATGCTTTTCATGTCTTGTTATATTGCACATACTCAACAAATACTAGGGTTGCAGCGATTTTTTTCGCTTGAATCCCCGCAAAATGTATCATTTTCGCAAAATGCAAATTTTTGATTACACCATATTTTGCTTTACAATGTTTTGTTTTGCATCCAAAGGTTTGCACATCAACATCAGCAGCAGCAGCAACAACAGGAATTGGCAAGACAACAACAACAACAGGAAATGGCAAGACAACAGCAGCAACAAGAAATGGCAAGACAACAGCAGCAACAGGAAATGGCGAGGCAACAGTTGATGCAACAACAGCAAACTTTGGAACATCAAAAGCATTTATACGATCAACAGAGGCAAGCGTATGAGCAAGAACAGCAACGTAAAGCTTTTGAGCTTCAACAACAACAGCAAGCGTATGAACAGTTTCAAAGACAGCAGCAACAACAGCAGCAGCAGCAACAGATGTACATGCTGAAAGTGATAGAACAACAACGAATGGCAGAGTATCAAATGCTACAGAGGCAGCATCAACTGCAACAACAAGCACATGAACTGGAACAGCAAAGGATGCAATTCTTGGCCGAGCAAAAGCGAATAGAGAAAGGGTTTCATATTGCAAGTACGGAACACGAACACGGGCCCTTCGATTCCAGTGACGTGAAAGGCACTTTAGAGTCTGAGCGCAATGTACTTATCTCCTATCAAGATAACTCGAATACTGTCGTGCCTGTGATTACCACAAATCCTTTCGATGATAACTTTTTAGTAGGGAGTGATGAAGCTGAGGAGGAAAATAAACTAAATCCTTTTGATAATGCGTTCAGTGTCAAAGAAAATGAGGGTGCAACTGCTGTAAAGGACAGAGTCTCCGCTCTCAAGAGCCATTGTCGTTCTAGAAGTGATACATTTTCTGACCTTGCTCGAAGATCAAATGATGACAGTGATGATGTCTCCAATCAGCTGTTGTCTGTGAATGAAACAGGTAGTCCACATAAATCATCACCAGATATCAGAATGGAAGAGGTTCACAAGCCTTCTGTAAAAGTAAGTGGATTTGGTGTAAATGGCCACTCACCTGTCGCGAAAATCGATATACAGGGGTTTTCAGAACTGTATCAGAATAGGGTTGTCAGTAGTGAAAATGCACCAAGACTTTTAATGGACTTACGAAAACCACTTATTGGAAAGAAACTGGACAATAATTCGGGCACAAATACCAATGCTAGGAGAGATACAAAACAAAACGAGAATTTTACGAAGTCAAATGACTGTAAAAGTGAAAAACCAACTCTCGAAGAAGCAGATGAATCTCCATTGATCTCACCCAGCTCATCAGTGCAAGAGAGGCGTTATGTGTACGTAAGAACTTCTTCATGTAGTAGCGAGGAAGCATCTGATAAATCTAGACCAGATTCAAGTGATGATGAAGCTGATTTTGCAGAGGGTCGTATTGATTACGATGGAATTCACTCATCTTCCTCGTCACTTGAGGAGGCGCTTGAAGACTGTGACATAAAGGACACGAAGAAGCCAGATGCAAATGACGATGTGTTTGGGTCGGCGCCTTTCCATATAAAAACCAAGAAGCATTCGGAGAGCAGGGCGAATGCTCCACCGATTCATGCTCAGAAAGCGAAGGAAGAGGCTTCAGGTAACGAAGATTCCAGGCCTAAACCAAGTTTCCAGAAAAAAGTACCTTCTTCCTCCCATAATGACTCATCGGAACAATCTGAGAATGCATTTAGTAACCCCTTCGGGATGGACCCGTTTACTGTCCCAGTAAAGTCAGAACCGCTTCACTGCAAAGTTGCCACTTCTAATTCAGAAGGATTGAAAGCTGGGGAAAATACATTAAGCAGAAGCCCCTCGTCTGAAGACCCATTTGGACATGCTCCATTCATCAAGATCGTAAAGCATAGGCGACCGTTGTCTAGTCAAGAACTAGCAGAGAGAAAGGAAGGTGAAAGGAAAACACACTCGAGGTTGCACCAACGAAGGAGAATGTTACCAAGAGCGCCTATTCACGAGTAACTAAATTATAGCGGTGCTAGAAGTTTAAAGTCTGCATAGCAGGCTTGTCTATTAGCAGTGACTAGGCCAGTGCACTTAAGAATAACGGGAATATTGATCGTTATGGTGCATTTGAGTCTTTAGTCTTTCTTTATGCCATCAGGGCATTGCATTGGCTGTAATAAACGCGCTCTAGGATTTCTAGGTAAAGCAATGTTTGGAACTGTTTAGGGCCAATCAGTTTCCCTAACTTCCATTTAATACAAAGTTCAAGAAGAAAGTTTTTGTACAATTTTACTTAACGTAGGCCCTTTCAACCTTGCTCCATACAATTTGGCTTTGGGGTTTTGGCATTATAAGCTGTAAAATACTATGTTTCAAGTTTTCGTGGTACTTTGGGACATGGCCCAAAACCTGCTCGTGTTAATTTAATGTCAGAGAGTGTCTCTTAACTTTCGTTTTCCATATACCCTCTAGTTACAGGGACTTTTATCATAGAATATATTTGTGACAAGTGTCGTATTTTTGTATTGTTAAAGTAGTATTGTACTTCACTATGGCCCTCTTCTCATTTCTAAAAGTGATCCTGTTTTGTTTCTTTTTGGTACATTTAAGTGCACTTGGTACCGATTTTTAGTGACATGATTGGTACTTAAGGCTAACTCCACCCAGAATAGGCGTCAATTCTTGATTGGCTAGCCAAGGAATCACCATCGAAGGATTCCTGCCAATAATGTTGTGAGAATTCGTCCGAGAAGCGTGTTGTGGTGGTAAATAGTGTACTGTCTTTGCGAAAAAACTAATAGCACATAGCTTCGAATAATTGAAAAATAGTTTCCAAGCATGTTCAGAAGGCTTCAATTCACATTTCCAGAAGCAACAACTTTTATATCTTGCGCAGATCAAAAGTTATCGGCATTACAGATTATCCATCTTTGCTTGTATCTTCATTGGCAGACATTCCTTCGATGGTGATTCCTTTGTTAGCCAATCGAGATTTGACGCCTATGCTACTCCACCCACCTCTCATCATCTTGCAACTCACTACCATATGAAATGCTTCTTAAGTATCAACAAACAATCCTACATTCTTTCCAGTTTTTTTGTCAGCTTTCTTACCAGTGACTACTCCAAATACCTTACAAGGACATTTTTTCTTCTCTTGGGTGTAGGCAGTCTTTGCTTATCGTCTTTTGTATGATGGCTAGTTGTGCAGGATTTGGAGTTTTATCTGTGTTTTTGGTAAATTTTAACGTCAGTCCAGCATTTCACATTTATGTCATCGAAATATCAATCTGGTATTTGGACTAAATTGTTTTTTAAATGTATTTTTGCGTGCTGATACCTCATAGACTTTGCTAGTTAACTTTAAAAGTTTTGGCTAATGTGGAGACGAAACCACTCGTTACTTGCTGAATATTGTTAGCAGTTCAAAAACTCTCTTTTCTTTCTAGTTGATCATCTGTTATTGTACCTTGCACTTAAGGTAATGACAAATATCTCACTAGCTGGCTAGTAGCATAACTCTTCCAGTCACATTATTTGATTCTTTAGCTTAATTTTAGATAGCCATCATACTTCGATTATAAAATTGATATTTGCAATTTCCAATATATGCTCAATGCCTTTTCTACGTTTGCTACTGTATCTGTAAACCGATCTAAATTTTTGCCTATCACCCACAAAATTTTCCTCAGTTGTACTTCAGAATAAGACCCCAAAAGAACTTATCTTCTTTCGCTCCTGTAAAACTTGCAAATGTGGCGTATTTTGTTGGCACAAGAATCGATTTCTGTTTCAGCTCCAGAAAGATATTTATTGCAGCAAAGCCCTGTCCATTGGCTCGTGTATATTTGATTGGAGTCTGAAACTTGCTCGTTAAATATTTTGAATGGTATTGGCTATTTTTTATCATAATTAGTAACCCATTGTGATTGTTGACTTGGCGAACTGCTAAACATTGTATGAGAGGTTCACTTAAATTGATGAGATACCGATCTTGAATGTAAGATAATGCATCGTACAAGATGTGTTTGGTTTGTTCTCTATCTCGTTTTCTCTATGGTTGTGTAGCGTATTTAGTTTGATGTTTTAGTTATGTGCTGTATTTCGTGTCACTTTAGTTATCATGTTGCGTGTTTCAGTCTTGCGTACCTGGGCAGTCCTGTTGTATTTAGTAAACACCCTTTCCATGCAATGTGTTGTCCTGTTAACGTGTATTGTGATCTTGACGTGTCATGTATTGTCATATGTAGAGTGTTTAATTCATGTTAGTCAGTCTTCGATTGGCATCAAAAGATAAAACATCAAGAGTATAGTTTTCAGTGCGTCACTTTTACAATAGGCCTAGGCTTGAGGCTTTTGATGAATCACCGCCATAAAGAACCCAAATCGTTACAGTTACCCCCAAGAGGGTATTTGAGTTTGACAGGTGTGGTAGACAATCCAATGCATTGGCAATGGTGAACTCAGAATGTTAAACAAGAGTAGCTAAGGGAGCAATTGAGAGCCCGTTTACAAGGGAACCAAATAGACGGATCCAGATGTGATACGAATAGGTCTTGCGTTTACACGAGAACCATTGGAACCATTCCATTTGAAAACGCTATCCGTGCACTTATGACCCCAGAAGGAACTGTTGGAAGCGTTCGTTTGGTTCCCCGTGTAAACAGGCAGAACCAACTGGAATTGAGCCAAAGAGAACTTATAGGAAAAAAGGCAATTTTTGTTTTGGTGCGGAGACTCCTGAGAGGTGCAAGGTGCGCGAAGTTCCTTAAACACCTTGAGGAGTGCTGCAATTTGAAATGCCTTTTCGAAGGTACTTAAAACTCTATGTAAATGAGAACTTTCCCTTGAAAATTGATCACAATCCTTGAAATATGTAAATGGTTACTGTTTACTTCGTTCACAGCAATAAACAATTCAAAAAGATGATAAAAGAAATGTCCTGGGAGAGCTTAAGGACTATCGTACAAGTGAACTTATGATATGCTAAGGAATGGCTTGTTTTCTGCATTTTGGGTTTATATATGTATTCAGGGTATGTAAATATAAATATATTTAAAGCCTCACCTTGCTGTTTGAAAGTCGAACACTTCTGGGTGAAAATGTCCAAGCAGATCAAATCATAAGTTACAATCTCTTCGAAATAAAAATCATACAAATTAACGAGTGGAATAGTTATTATTATCCTTATTATTACATACAGGGTGAATAGTTATTAATACATACAGGGATGTGCCGACTGGAGGGTGTCTCAACACCTTTTTTCAAATTTGCAAGAAAGTTGGTCAAAAGGCAGCTATGCTGTAGGAGAGTTGGCAACTGCATTATCTGTGACTTTTTAGTAACAACAGCTGGTCAAACCCCCCCCTCCCCAACAGAAGGTGTCTCGGCACATCACTGGTTACATAAATAGATAAGAGCATTTACAAAGAAAGTAAAAGAAATAAGAAAAAATGTTACATTAATAAATAAAGGGGTATTTAAATTGATTTACCAGGAGGACATGTTAGGGGATATCCTATATTGGTTTCATTCAATGGTTTCATTCACTTGAAGAGGTTAGTAGGTTCCACATCTCTAATGGCTTTTGGGATATTGGTTTCATTCAATGATTTCATTCACTTGAAGAGGTTAGTAGGTTCCACATCTCTAATGGCTTTTGGGATATCATTCCAGACCTTAGCACCGACGTGCGAAAAGAGTTCTTTTGAGAGTTCTTACTGTGGTTTGGTATCTGGAGATCATTTCTTCTACGAGTTTCGTATTTTGAGGTCTGAGTTCTCCTCGTAAGTATTCACTTAAGCTTTTCTGGACACCTTTTCTTAAGAATTGTGCGTACCATTATGGCCCTGCCATATGTAATAACCTTCTCAACGCTTAAGCACTTGGATGGTATCTTATCCTTAATTGGGGCTGATTCAATAAGGTAAAATGCCCTGTTCTGTATCTTCTGCAGTGAGCAGAATTTTTCGGGCAAATGACCTCATATCAAGCTTCCAGATCTCTGGTGGCCTTCTATTAACGCTTGGTAGACAGGAAACAGCTGTGATTGTGTTAGTATTTCTCTGAGTTTTCCAATGGAATTGAGCCCTCCTTTCAGTTTTCCTTTAACTATTTACATTGTTGGCTCCAGGATAGACTCTTATCTATTGTTAGACATAAGTCTTTTCTCTTACTTACCCTTTTGATTTTATCTTTGTCAAATTCTAAATTGCCAATTTCAGATATGTTACTTAATTGCTTGTCATTACTAATTAACATATACTCACATTTTACAACGTTAAGGCTTAGTTTATTTTGCCTTAGCCAGCCCATCATCCTTTCCAACTCTCATTTTAGATACTCTGCAAGTTGTAAAGGATTTTCATTATCAGTGTAGATGCTCATCAGCATACATATTGGAGTACAATGTTGATAGGGAATTTTCAAAATCATTCGTGTAAATAATGAACAGAAGAGGCCCCAATCACAACCCTTGCGGAATGCCAAAGGTGGCCTCTTGTTTCTTAGAGTTTTTTCCACCAAGGTAGCAATATTTTTTACGATCTATTTAGATATAATGTCAACCATGAAAGTTCGTTTTGAGTGATGTCATATTTCCCTAGGTTAGACAACATTATATTGCGGTTAAGGTGTCAAAAGCTGTTCAATGTATTCTTTTCAACTAAAATTGAGATTGCACAGTTTCATATTTTTTCTTGAGCATAGCACTAGAGCTTCTCAATTTGTTGACCAGCCTCGTACTCGTTTCCTAAAAATCAGTTTCTTATAAAGAATCGTGCACCTCGCCTAAAAAGTTATGCAAAATGTATTCTAACCCTTGTTGATGTATTACTAAGTCATAAAACTAAGCAAAAGTTTATATTTTGTATCGATAATGCCAAAGTACATCTGAAGGCAGTATTATAACTGTGATGCAAAGATTCTTATGTCTTGATGAAGCTTGGACCTCGCATTCTTCTTAAATTATTTTTAAAGTTCAGCAATTTTGAGCCTCAATATTCTTATACTGTTTATTGGTATAAAAAAGAATGTAATCAGCCAGGAGGATTGATGTCAGGGCACCTTTTCTCTTCGAGAAGAAATGAATGCTAATACTTTTGTCGTATAAATTGTAAATATGTTGTTGTGTACGTATGACCATATTTGGCCAATCAAATTATGTCATATACCACATGACCATCTCCATGGCAAAAATAAACAGATTACTCATGCGTTGTTGTCTACTAGATGGGAGGGGGGGGGGGTGCCTTTGCTCTCTCCAAAAAGCGTCAACTCTCACATCTTTAGTACTCAAAAAGTATGCGGATGTCTGTATGTTAGATGACTCATGCGCTAAGTATTGTGTACGCAAACCAGGATAGCAAGAACGAATGCCTCTATACAAGTTATCGCAAGTGGCAATTCTAGGGAGGTCAGGGAATAATGCCCCAAAACTTTTTGGGCCTTTCACTGTCTTCCCTTCCTTTCAAGGAAAATCTGACATTCTAAAGTACGAACAATTAATCCACTGCAAACGATTGAAAAATAGGAAGATTTAAATGGAATGAACATGATACACTGTACTTCAATTTGCTTGCGTCCTTTGGCCTTGACTGCAAGCAACAGCTTACAGTAAAATCCCAAATGTTACTGCATTCCTTGCGTCTGTACTAGTGGCGTGGCCACAGGGGGTATGGGGGCAAATTCCCCCACTTTTTGCCAAGATGGTGCTCGGGACTTCTTTGAAATCGGGGAGAAAATAATTGGGGGTGCAATAGTAAATGTTTAAAGAGTTAAAGGGCGTAGCCAAAATTTTCATTTATTCCCCCACTTTTATAACCCTAGGCACGCCCATGGTCTGTACTATTTTCAGTTACGTCATTGTCCCGTTAATCTTATTTCTTTGCGATTCTACCAGCTCACTGTCATTGTTGTTCTTTCATTTGCAAAGCCTTTTATCTATAAAGAGCGAATTTCTGTGGGAAAAGGGGGCTAACAGGAGCTAATGAGCACTGACTACCTTGCACGAACAGAGCTAGCCAAAAAACTGAGGGCTCCCAAGGCACAATCGTATAAATGGCTTTTTTCCAATCAAATATTTCTTTTTTAAATAACTACATTGATCTCTGTTGCGTTACATTATCGCTTGGAAAGCAAGCTATTACGTTTCAAAAGAGGCTTTTTGCCCTTCCAGTTCCCCCCAGTTGAATTGTAGGAAATGCAGTTGCTCCCCCCCTCTTTGGCGTTCATAAATCGACGATCTGATTGGCTACTTAACTCTGACGAAGCTGAGTTGTACTGTGGTGCTTCTTGTGAGAGTACAGGAAGATACATACGTCACTGAGCACTAGAACAAGATGTGAAGTAATTTGCTTGGTTAATGTAGTTGCTTCTAATGCTCTCTAAGAACAGGAAAGTCCTTTAGTTATTCTACTTGTAGGATGGGGGCTCAATCAGCAGTTTTGCAGGTACCTAGCTGTGATTTACACTTGTTGTAGACAAACGAATAGGCCTATATTCTGCAGCGAGAAACGCAGGACGTCCTTGGGTGCAGGAAGATGTTTTTTTACAGTTAATATATTGTAAAGGTCTGCAGAAAATCTGCACACCAATAAGTACTGCTTCATTTGTCGCAATTTTGTGAAAAATCAGAGAGGAAAGCTACTAAGAAAATTTTCAACATTGGCAGCCGTGGCTTTGTTTTCATGAATGGCCAACGTACTATGAAGTCCCTTATTTTTATTGCAATCCTCACTGCATAGTGAACTTAGAGTAGAAGTAGTGGACTTCCATAGACCATTATGAGCTCCAAGGCGAAAGGAGATGATGGCCAAAATCCCAAGACCTTGAAACTAGGAAGGAAAGACCTTACGAAAAGGATAAATGAAATTAACTCGCAGCTTCAGGAATTAGAAAAAGAGTATGTATCCTTTCATGACCACTAATTGTTTAACGATTTAACGAATAGTTCAGTTACAGACCAGATGAAATTGGTTGTGTAGAGAGTAGCTCACAGCAGGTCGCAGCAAGTATTTTAAGAAACTGTACGATATTACACGCTATCAAAACCGAGACAGTAAAACAAAATCATTAATGGTAGGTGGTTTCTGTTATAGATAAACCATCGATTCCATATCTTGACTACTGCGTCTCTAGCATGGTTGAATGAGAAATGAATGCGGCATAAAGTTCAAACACCATGTCAAGTAAGAGTGGTAAATACTGCTCTCCAATGACACCTCTTTAAGTTGATTATTTTTCACAATCTTTGCCTGTGCCTTTCACTTTTAAAGAGCTTTATTGCATATTTTGTGGAGCATAGCCTATCACCAGGGTTCATGCAGTCAGAGAAGATCAGGTCAATATTTGAGGTGTTAAGGAAAGTCAGGAAAAATCAGGGAACTTTTTCTGAAGTCTGGATATGTCTATGTTATCTTGACAAAGTCAGGGAATTATTATTTCTTTTGAATATATGTTTAACCTCAACTAATTATTGTACATGGTGCATGGTAGCATTGATAATTTTATGGAGTAGTAGGGCATAAAAAGATGAAACTAAAATTTTGTTAAAATAATTTTAGTTTGAACATGCTTAGACAAATTTCTCTCTAACTAAATATCAAAAAGATTTAGTTTGTAGATTTAAAATCTTTTTTGTATTTAGGCAGAGAAAAGATATGGCATTTTAGAATAAATAATAAATCAGGGAAAATTTAGATATATTTATATATTTATACACACACATATATATATATGATATATATATATATATATGATATATATATATATATATATATATATATATATATATATATATATATATATATAT
>OLMO02000277.1:14003439-14048170 GCA_900291935.2 Cassiopea xamachana | reverse complement strand
TTTAGGCACGCGCAGGCATCCCTGATGCACATATATTCAGGGGCACCCACACAAGCAAAACTGGGCAACCCTGTAACTTGCAAAGGGAAACTGAGGCTACATACGAGTGTGTAAAAATGTAAGAGACATGTGCCGCCTGTGCTTCCTGGCTTCTATTTTCATGATATTTGCCTGAGGGCAACCTTTGTCTATGTAGAACTGAATGCTAACCAATGAAGCTTCATGTTTCTTATAGAAAAGATATTTTGCATATCAGGTACCAAGAAGTATGGTAAATTTGTGCTAGAATGAAGAAGCACGATTGTCTGACATCAAAATTTTCAAATTTCTCTCAGATAAAGCGCCTACAAGAGAAAAGGAAAACTTTAATCGAGAAAAACAGAGAACAGGCAGGTAATTCAAAATGCACGCAATTTTATACCAGAACCCTTTACTTGATACGTCAGTTTTATCATCTACCTTGCCAAGTTTTCATTTGCATTTTTGCTGCGCAATAGGAATAAAGCACATTGTTGTGAAGGGCCGCAGCGGAGGACTAAAAAGGGTACTGGGCTCTTGTTTTAGGCACTTCCGTTGCGCCTTCTCAGCATGCTCTCCCCTTGCTCCCGTTAGCGACGCATATTTAGTATGCATGCGTTGCATATGCTAGCAGAATTGGAATTGTATTGGAATTGAGAATTGAGTTAAGCAGAGTAGAACTTGATATAATCGATCTTAGAATAATGTAAATAGCTTCCATTTGATTGATAGAATTAGATTATAATTCACATCTAGTCCTTTTCTTATCCCATGCTCGCCCAATTTGCAACACACATTCTGCTACCAGTTGTAATCTATTCTGTCTTGTGGTATCACTCACGCACGCTACTTTCTTCTTTTGTATGCAGAAAAGAACCTATCAGATAAGCCAAAGATACAAGATTTACAGCAAAGCATAGTAGCGAAGCACAGAGAAATGCAAGATCTTGAAGCGCAACTAATTACAAATATCGCAAAGCAGGATGAGATGTACCAAGTAAGGAGGATTTATTTGGTGTTCGAGTAAGGCTATTGCAGAGAAAATACTGTAGTATCATTCTTACAGGAGAGATACTGATAATTGACGAGAGGCCAGGACTGAGATAAAGGATTGGAGGAACTTTTTACACGGTTACTCAAAAAAAAGTCAAAGTTCCTCTCGCGCAAATAGTGCATAGGGCTACAACTATCGCTGGTCCAAGTAGCCCTAGGTTACACGTCTGCGAATGCAGTGAGGGCTACAGCGGGGCCTGGTTCACTTGTAGCTCCATGTGTTTAACTTCCCAACTCCATTTTCATACACCGAGCGCCATACGAGAAGGGAGTTGGTACCATTTTAAGTCTTTGGTCTGACTCGGCCGGGGCTCGAACCCGCAACCTTTCGGTTGTGAGGCAGACGCTCTAAACACTGGGCCATCACTCAGGTTTCTACAAGTACTCCAATGTTTCCCAAAAAATAGGGTTGCTTCTTGGTGGTGGAATTGATCAATTGCTTGACATCCTCACCTCTTGAATTTTTTAGCAGTTGGCTTGTAAAGAAAATTTTCATAGATTTAAATATTTTTCCGTCTCCTTGGTACATAGCTGGAAAAATCATTAGTGTCTGTTTTCCACGCTATTATTGTTCATAGTTATTGTAATATATCATTTTTAAAGGAGCACTTCATAGATTTAAATAATTTTTCGTCTCCTTGGCACATTGCTGGCAAAAATCATTAATTTCTGTTTTCCATGCTATTATTGTTCATAGTTATTGTAATATATCATTTTAAAGGAGCATTTAAAGTTTATAAATCTTTTTCGTGCTATTACGCGAGAAACAACTACAGAAAGGTGTCTATCTTCATTTCCATAGGTGTTTGATTTTGCTCAGATTGTCACGAATATGCGAATTGCTATTTCCCAAGCAGAAGAGGAATCAGAGGTATGGCATCTTATTTGCAGAGTAATTTTGTCATGTTGCTTTTTAGCAATATTTCTACATCTCATTTTATCTGCTTTATTAGAGAAGTTGGATATGGAGAAATTTGAAATGAAGGAAATGATATGTTGTGATTTCTTTGATGTGGTGATACGTCGTGATGTGATTGGTGATCAAATGTGATATGATATGATATGATTGATGTGATGTGATGTGATATGATAAGACTTAGTATGATATGGTGGGATCCTCCACTTGCGATGAAGTGATATATATATATATATATATATATATATATATATATACATATATAAATATATATAAATATATAAATATATATATATATATATATATATATATATATATATATATATATATATATATATATATATATATATATATATATATATATATATATATATATATATATATATATATATATATATATATATATATATATATCTGTATATGAGTCTCTGCATCCCCCCATGTTACATTCAACATTTAAGTCTGAAATATGATGTATTTCTAATTCCAGGAAGTCGCTGAAAGGTTCTTGGAAAGTAAGTTCCTAGATTCTTGCAACACTGCACCCTCTTGTGAGTTACTTTCAATTCTTATTCATTGACATTTGACATATTTCTTGATGCAAGCACTCTTCAATTCTCTGATGTTCAATTACCCCTCTTTGCAGAGAAAATGCCTGTTGACGAATTCTTACGGAGATACCTTGAAACGAGGAAGGTGTGTAGAAGTTGTTTTATACCAAAATAAATTCTATAATACATTTTTGTGCTCATCATTTCCACCACGAGATGTTACATAAAGAATATTCTTTCCAGCTCAAATTTGATGAACAAGATCTAGCACTGACCTAGCAAATTTATATTTGTGCGTAATCTATTGACAAATATTTTGATTTTGATTTTCATGGATGGCGTACATGAGATATACGTTGTAGTTTTATCTTTATACGTTCCTCATTTCAGTTGAGTCATCTACGTAAAGCCAAAGAGGAAAGGGTGCGATACTTATATCCGCGGTTCTGATAGTACCTTCTGAATTCAGTTTGTAAACTTCGCATGAATAACATCCAGATTGATCCAGTGTACAGAGATTTTCTCTAATGTGATCTTTCATCAGTAATTGGACTTTTAGATCTTGGCTTTATGTTGTATCAAGTGTGTATCTTTTGGGCCTTAAAGAGATTGAAAAGTATACTACCTCAGTCACAACTTTCCATTGTCTATTATGCATTAGTTGAAAGTCAATTACGCTATGGTGATGTTGTTTGGGGTAGTTTTTCGAGAACAAAACTGGCTGCCTTTCAGCGACTACAAGCACGGGCTCTCAAAATAATCAGGAACGCCAAAATTAAAGATACTTTGTCATGTCCTGGGATGAATGTAGAAAACATAATTTGCTTTGATAGGAATGTTTTGACCTATAAAATCATACACAAACTTTGCCCACGTAGCTTCCTAGAAAAGTATAAACCAAGGTCTAGTTTCTCATCCTATAATGCAAGAAATAGTCAAAATCTCCATATCCCTAAACATAAGACTGAGCGCTATAAAAAAGCTTTCATTACTCAACTCTTAAGGAATGGAATAATACGCCTAGAGACGTACGTGGGTTGCCAACAATAAATACTTTCAAAAGACAACTGAAATTGTATATGAAGAGCAAGACATAACTAAACACAACCCCCTGGAAGAACAGCTCCACGCTAAATAGGTTTTGTTTTTATTATTCAACTTTAATAGCTACTTTTCGTTATATATAACTTAGTCCGTAGATTTTTTTTCTGTAATTATGCTAAAGGGTTTTGTGTATAAAACTTGAATATGAATATATGAATGAAAATCGCTGCTTATCGGTTTAGGACATTTAATTGTGGACGTTATTTTCATTTCTTTGTTTGCTACATAAGAACTTTGCAATTTGACGAAATAGGAAGCTTATTACCTAAATCAATGATTCTTAACCTGGGTCCGGGGGTTCGGTGAGTCAGTTTCAGGGGTTCGGGGGCTTAGTTCGCCCCACTCTTATGATACGTGACGTCATTTTTTTCTAGTAAGTAATGCCGGGGAAGGCCATAGGGCCTATAACAAAGCCCCGACAAAGGAAAAACTGAGAAAATGAGGGAAAGTTTAAGTAGAAAGGGAAACAAGAAAGGGAGATGCTTTGCTTGTCCAGTTTGTGCACTGATACAGTATATAGTTATAAATACATATATGTATAAATATATATATATATATATATATTATAAATATATATATATATATATATAATTTATATATATAATATATATATATGTTTTATATATATATATATATAATGTATATGTTTTGAACTTGAAGAAAAAAGCACATTTTATTTTTGCAACTACGAATGGTTCGATGAATGCATGTTTGGAGCTTCTGGGGCTCAATACCTGCAAGAAGGTTAAAAACTAATGCCCTAATTTTAATACTCAAGTGCTGAACGTGAGCAGGGTCTATTAATTGTGGTCTATCGGAATTGGTATTACCCACCCGTTCTGGAAACAGATAGACAAAACATAAAGTTGCATTTCGACATTATTGGAATTAAGAATGCATTAAAAAGTCCTTAGAGATATTGTGCTTGTTTTACGATCTTCAAGGTATCATGTATAACTATTTATCAGTTCTATAGCAGATTAATGTTTGCAACATTTTCAAATTTTGTAGCGAAGATTTTTCTTCATAGAACAGTATTATGTGGTTATTACATTTGAATAACTGTGCAGCTTCGTTCTTGAATTATCAACCGATAAAAGTTTTAGCAAGGGGGTTCTAGGTGAAATGTCATGCGTGGGTGTGGCCTAGTTGCAGCCACACCCATTCTTTTAATGATGGGGACATGATCATTTAGACTAATTGAGATGTAATACAGCCAACGTCTAGAACGATCTCAATAGCCATGACGCAGTGAGGAAATTCACTTTAGCAATACAATACAAAACATTGGAAACCAGGGGGCAATACACTTTGAAGAGAGTAATATAAAAATTTAGGGGGAACTGAGCCCTCAATGTGAACAACAATTTTAGTGAAGAGGGTTCGACCCCCCCTAGAAGTCACTCCTGCTCCGAATCTTTGAACTAGAATAGCGTTTATATTTGAGCACAAAAGACATTTATTCCTATAGCTATAGAATGGGAGCATGTTTATTGTGCCTTGGTTTGTTTGCTGTATGATGCATCGAATTTGTAGCTATTAGTTTAGAAAATTATGCCCGTAGACAGCGGGGGGGGGAGATAATAAGGGAAACTGGTCCCCAATAATTCGCTGGGGTTATTTACAGAAGTGCCCTACGTTAATATTTACTCATTGCATAATTGACTTCTGTATCCATCACCATACCTCACTTCTTCTACAGCCTTCTTACTATTGTGTCAAAAGCATGCAGCTGCAGCGAGCACAGAAGGGAAATAATCTACCGAATCAACAGGCGAACATAATTCCCCCCCCCCCCACCAGACAGAATTACTAACTTGCAAATTCTTGCCTCCTCCAAGGTGATGGTAAAGGCAGGTTTCACCCCTACAACGTCAATGGCAAGAAGCAGTGATGTGCCGAGACGCCTTCTGTTAGGGGGGGGGGACGTTTTGACCAAGTGACCAAGTGTTGTTACTAAGAGAAAAACAAAAGTCACAGAAAATACTGTGGCCAACTCTTTTGCAGCGTGGCTGACTTTTGACCTACGCCCCACCCCCCACCAACACATCCATAACAAGAAGTAATGCATTTTAAACATTCTCAATTCGCAAATCATAATATGGTTTGAAATTCAGGGTCCAGTTCTGTAAACTGTAGTTCTTTGAGTGTTCCTTCCTCTTTGCAGACAATTTGCCATTTTGCAACAATAGAAGGCCTCGTTTTGGAACATGATTCTAGGTGTAGTGGCTTGATGTCGGATGATAATAATTAGAAGAAAAACAACTTTTGTGTTGCATGCTATGTTACTGTAGACGTCATTTTCTCGCTGAGTAGTGGTCTTGTATGTATATGCTGTGAAAATTTGCAGTTTCTCATCATATGAAGGCCTAATGCTTTGAAGAAAGGTGAGACTTTTAGCTATATATACAAGTAGGCCATAAGAATTTGTTCCTACCCTTCCAGGGTAGAAATGAAGGAAAAATTGGAAAGAATGAATGACTTTCGCCCACTTACATTATTGTGACTCGATTTGCAGCAGCCTTTTAATTTCTGAGAAATCTTGCTGCTATACTGCCGAAGATTTAGCATATGCATTACAATTTTCGATTTCTCTATGGAATTCACACATTTAGTCAAAGTTTAAAACTGGCCCGGTGAGGTTTTGGTAAAGCTCCAATTAATGCGATCTCTGTTACGAAGTATGTAAAGAACACATCCTACATGTGTCGCAAATTACTTTTAAAATACGGAGTCCATCAGAGACTTGAATTTAGCTATCCAGTGAATTGATTACATTTATAGGCACATTATCTGGAAACCTTTGTCCCGCCTTTTGGAAGATGCTATAACCTAGAGCAATTTCCTACCTTAAGCTCGCTTTTCACAATATTCTTGGAGAATCCTGGATGCACAGTAGAGCCAGGGAGCTAGGTGCCATTTTAAGTACAGTAATGGGGTTTCTTTGTGTGAGCAATACAAAACCATCCCTGGGACAATAGGCATCCCCCACCTAAAAAAGACTCAGCTGCCCTTGCATTCCCATGTTGTTTGCTAATGATGTTAACCACTGACATCATCATTGAAATTTAGTATGAGAATAGAACTTAGGTAAATAGTAATTACTTTTGTCTTTTGTTCCATTTACATACGCGTTTTTTTATATGAAAACCGTCATGTTGCCTGAGCCTCAATTTTCTTAACTTTTCCCTAAAGTTGAGCCTTAGATTTTCTTAAATTTTACGTAGCTTTTCCTGAAATAAACTGACTAGAATGGTTTACACTTTCATTATTAATATTGTCTACTCGAATTTGAATTCCATCTTTAACATTTTGAATGCAATAACAACGAAGTATTGATTTTTGGCCAATAAAAACACTAAATGTTGGAACTTGAGCCTCATGATTTTCTTAAGGTTTTCTTAAGATTTTGACCATTTGTGCCTCATTTTCTTATAAACTTTTTTCTTATGAAAAATGTGTACTCAATTTCAATAGTGATGTCAGCAGAGAATCATTGTAACAATAATCTGATAATGGTAGCCATAGTAAATGATTGTGAAATTAACTATAGAAATTATTATATTTCCAATTGTGATATTAGTAGCATTCATAGAGCCTATTTTATCAATTATATTTCAACCAGTGTGATATTGAAACTTCTTTCAAGAAGAGGACTGCTTCCAAAATGACAGTTATCTTAAACTTAGGGGCAAATTTTGGCTTACATTAAAACTACACCCTGCACTATATCAAAAGCTATGATGAGGGCATTGCCTACTGGAAGATATGTTTGCAATTTGAGTAGATAGTACCTTGGTTTGATCTTCAAATCTGAAACAATATTATTGGGATGAAGATCCATATATGAATCTATTAACCCAGTAATGTTATTTCTAGTTTGAAAACCATTGAATTAATTTTATTAAAACCACCATAATAAATGTATATTGTGTCTAATTTAGAGAAGCATTTATGCTCTAAATTTTATCTGCTTACATTGCCTTTGGCATTCTGCCCAAAATTGAGGTAGGGCATCTAATTGTGGTTACAACCACTACAGTTTGTACATATTTGATCTTTTACTATCTATTTAATTACAAGCCTGTGGTAACAGATATATGAGATGGTTTTGTATTTCATTCAGAGTCAATAAATTGTTTGTGAGGAAATGGCTTCAAAACCAACAGTGACATTGAGGTAGTGAATGTTCTTTTTTCAATTTGAAATAGTATTTGCAATAATTTTGTTTTTATTTTGATCTTCATTATCAACTTTTTATCTTGTTATTGATTATTTTATGTTCTCAGTTAAGAACATTTTTGCATTGCTGACTCTTATCAATCTTCAAAAAATCTAAAAAATCTTTTTATGAACAGGGAGCTCAAGAACAAAGTAACTGGTATTGATTTGATGGTTCCTGACTATGTGGAAAAGTCTGGGAAATTATCTAAGTCTGCTCTTTATAATGTGATAGTTATCACAAGACTGTTTTACTACAAGTCAAAAGGCCTTAAAGAATCTGATGTTGTTCAGTTTACAGTAAGTGTTTATCAGTCTAGCACTGGTCAACACATATTTCTCATCTGAATCTCGATAATCACTTCCTAGCGTATTTTTTGCGCTGATTTCAGATATGTACTTAGTTTTTCTCTAGCACATCAGGTTTTGAGATACAGAAGACACCCAATTTTGCAAAAGCTGGGTGAAGTTCACAATCTTAATAAATTTGATGCAGATAGTACTTTACAGAATATTTTTTCAACAGTAGATAATAATCTTTCAGTGGATAAAGTGCAACAAATAGAGTATTAACCAAGATATTTTGTTTACAAAATGTTTTCTAGAGCCTTTTTCTACTTTTTTGGCTAAGATGCTATGCATGGCTTGCATGTAAGTGGTTGAGTGCAAGCTTACTGGGAAACAACAAGGCCCCCGAGTATGAAGATAGTGGTAATATCCTCATTGAAAGCTACATAGAGATTAGGTGCTGAATGCTAACAAAAATAAACTTCTTGCATTCTCATTTTGACTTTGTATTCTGAGAACCCCAGGATCCCAGGCAGTAAAAAGTCAGCAGTGTGAAAATTTTCCATAAGACAAAAAGACTATGGAAGCTCAGTATTAAATATGCTGAAATGAAAGCATGATTGCAGATCACTTCTGGATGCTGTATTGTGATAGTCCCGACAAGACATTCCAGTGAAAATCAGATGAATGAATAATCTACATCACGAAAATGTCACATTGTAGTTTTTGACACTTTGAAGGATATAAATGAATTTTCCCAGATTTCACTTATCAAAATGATTTTTCCAGAATTCTTTTTGCAGGATGGACCATTGTATAAGCAAATTTATTGAAAACAAAATAGATGAAGTTCAAAATGAAATTACTGAAGAAATAGATTAAGCTACTTTAGTGTAAAATATAGAAACATTGATTTGGTCTTGTTAGGATTAAAGTGGCTGGAATAGGTTCAAATAAAGTCCTGGAACCACAGTTGCTTAGGCAAATCTTCCCTAACTTGTATTTTGTTCACCAACAAGATATTTAAATCAAAAAGCTAAATTGCCTGTTATACTGATTTTGTCTTGATGCCTCACAATTGCTTGTTTTCAGTGAATTAAGGGTTGATTAGTATCTCAAGAATGTGATGTGTGGGAGAAAAACTATTTACATATCTGAAATCAGTGCAAAAAATCCACATAGAAAAATATATTTAGATCTTAGATGATTAAAAAAAGTAAAAATGTGTCGACCAGTGTAGTTGGGTTGCTAGCTGTCTTTCACATCTGAAAGTTGCCTGCAAGAGCTATATTGCGTCTATCTCTGCCATCTTGACTTTCTCTTGTTGTATTAGATCTTCAATATACTTAGCTATTGCATGTCCCTTGGTAGTACCAGTATTATGATATAAATAGGCTGCAAGATACATTTTCTTCTATTTTATGGGAGTTCGATGGATGAAAATCAGTAACAGATCACACACTTGGTTATCCACCAGAGCTATATATGTGGGCTCATTGCCATGTATTTGCTTAGATGTTAGATGTGTAATTTTTTAATTCCATATATGTTATTGCTTAGTGTGTTTGAGCCACCAGAAGCTCTACCCATTCTAACCCTTTCCACGTTACACTATCTAATCCACAAACTCTAGCTCACAAATCATCTGTCATTCCGAGAACTTTTCAACTATGGAACTCATTGTCATCCACTATTTTCCCTGAGTCCTACAACTTATCTTCTTTCAAATCTAACATCAACACACTTGATTTTGTCTACAAATCTACTTAATCTTTCTCCCTTTCTTAGTTTTTCCTTTGACCAGGGTTTTCCCATAGACCCTAAGGCCTTTCCCTGACATTACCTACTAGAAAATGTTTAGTAGATTATCATATTATGAGATGTGCCATGACTGGTGGAGTTGGGGGGGGGGGCTGACACCATAACCCAGGGGTGACCAAGCTGCTGCTCCCCAAACCACATGCATCTCTTTTCCTGGTTTCATGTGACTCTTTCACTCATACTGAAGTTTGAACTTTTTGGTATGTTTTTACTTTACTTGAGTTCCAATAAGTATTTTCTTGTGAGGGGGATGTGGGTGATGTTCATGTGTACCTATGTGTTTGATGTGGCTCTTTGTGGTAGTGCACTACAAAATGTGGCTGTTAGTAGTAACCGGCAGAGGTGTGAATTTACTAATACAAGCACTTTCCTGGTAAGAATTCCTTATTTTTATGGGGTTTATTGATGCTAGAAGGGGCATTTTAAACACTATTTTGACTACAGCATGACAGTGTATGCTGTCATGTACTGACAAAAGTCATTGAATCCAAATTTAGCCATGAGATCACTGAAAGCAGTGGTGATTTCTAAAACTTTTAGCAAGGGGGGCTCTAGGCAGAACCACGTCCATAGTTTGGGTGTGGCCCAGCTACAACCACGCCCATGTTTTCAAAGATGGAAACATGATAATTTAGTTTAATACTGATATAGTATAGTCAACAATAAGACATGCCTCAATAGCCATATAGCAGTGCATAATTGATCATAGCACTTTGGAGCAAGGCCAGTAACCTCTGAAAAGCCTAGCCAATGCAAGAGTTTTAGGGGGGCTGAGCCCCCAAAATGAGCAGAAATTTTAACAAGGGGGCTCCACCCCCTGAGCCCCCTAGAAATCACCCCTGACTGAAAGTTGGGGGTGTGACAACACATCACACCCCCAACCCCATCACACTCTGGCTAGCTATGCCCCTGTCTGTCAGTCTCTCACTGATTGGCCACTCCTTTCGTAGCCCCTCACTTTTCCTGCACAGTACGGCTTTGCCTTTGGGCAAACAAGAGCACTACCACCTTGCTTGGAAATTGAACAGTTCTCCCACCTCATAATGGGTTCCACTGATAGTATATTTGTATTCAGCTGTTGGGTTCTCAACTTACAAATAGTAACCTCTTCTCATTGGCTGTCATAATTCATTACACAAAACCCTTGCCTATTTTAAGTCTGAAAGCCAATGAGTGGTCATAAACAGTATGAAATAAATGTTTGCTAAAGGGAACATTTCAGTTTCCTAATGCTTTTGAGCTGGCAAGCCAAGTGATTGTTCCATGCAAGGGACATTTCAAGTGCCTGGAAAAGTCTCTTTGGAGCTACAAAAGTAGCGTTGTATAAATTAAAGCATGTTACTAACTTCTGAAAATAAATTCTCTATCTATTCTTCAGTCTCAGAGCTCCAGAATTTATAAGTGCCACATACTGACTAGACTTCCATTGCTATTATTTCACTGTCTGTGGAACGTGAAAAAAATTTGACTTTGTATAATCCTAGTAATTTAGTAGGAAAGTAATGTGAGATAACTTTTATTTGGTAAATCTGCTCAACAAATTACCTGAATTAAAGTATCAGTTCGTGTCAATCTGGCTTGTAAACGGTTCCTCAGTGGTACAAGTTTGTGTGAAGCACAGATCTACTGCATGCAACCAGCTATGACCTGTTGAAGAAATTTCGTTGTGTTGAGCAAACATAATAGTAGACGGTAGATTAATGTGTTTGCCATGCATTAGAACTATTGGCAAACAAGTATAAGAAGCAAAAGCTACAGGCTCATTTTGTAGTATTCATTTTTAGTAATTAAGGGCTTTCTTTCGTATAACATGTCATGAAAAAAGGCTTTTTTCAAGAACTTTCAATACCTAATGTAATATAAAGCTCTGTATGGCTTTCCGCTCTTTCTCTACTCGCGCAATTCATTAGAAGTATTTGGTAGTCAGTTCCTAACCAGAAGTGAAATCTTGAAGAAAGGGTACCAACTTTTTCTTGATGTTATTGTTGGTTCAATGCATGCTTTTTAAGATGTTTTAGGTCCAGTACAGAAACTTTCGTAACTTTTTCACAATTCCAGTATCAAAACTTACTTAAGACTTTCTTAGCAAGGCTTTTTGAGTTCCAATGTCTGTGCATACACATTAGTGGAAGGTAAAAGGCACCATGTATACTTGAAATGATGATAAATCTTGCTACACAACAGAAGTTAGACTGTTAGTGGGTAGCCAACATAACATCTATAGCATTTTGTGCACAGATAAATCAAATTTTAGAAACATCCACGCTTTTAAACTTTCTTAGGCCTCACAATCCAGCACTGAACGTTCTTGACTTTTTGAGCAGCTGAGATCTACTTTCCTATGAAACACTTTCTTACAAAAATGTAACGTGCATTCGGTTAACCACTCTTTTGGCGATTTCATCCAATTCCTTGCAAGTTCCCATACTTATGGATAAAGACTGATCTCTAGAAGCTAATTTTGGGTAGAACTAATGACATAGTTTGCCACTTTTACTGGGACGTTATCTGACGTTGTTTATGTTTTTCAGGTTCAGAAAACATATGAAGAGTTCGTGTATCTACACGAGAAGCTATCTGGACGATTCCCTAGTGTTCTCTTCCCGAATCTCCCTAAGAAGAGTTTAATCACTAACAGCAATACATTTCAAGAAAGAAGAAGAGTTTTTGATGAGTTGATGCACTTAGTGGCGCGAACTCAGAAACTCTGTTGTAGCCCAATGATTCTTGAGTTTCTTGGCGTGCGTAAGCCTGAAAAACTCACTCATGAAACTATTGTCGTGAGTGATGACTTGTTTGATGAGAAGACAGCAGAAAATGTGAGTTCGCTACGTTGTCAAAGTCTCCTAACGTATCGTAGAATCCAATTTATTGAAATCCCAGGGTTCATACTAAACCTGGAAAGCTCGGAAAATAGGCCACTTTTACGAAAAGTCAGGGAATACCTGGAATAGTACGGGAATTTTTCTAAAATATTTATCCAAGTCAGAGAAAAGTCAGGGAAAAGAAATTTTTTAGTCCACACATCATTTTCGATATCTTTTGCATTGTTGTTCCCAAAGTGGTTGTTCCATTTGTTGCCAGTAAATGTGGACATTAGCACCTTTCATAGTGCTGTAGCAATCATCTAAACATCGTCTACCTTTTGGGCTCCATTTTCTTTACATATATTTGTACTTATGTGAAATGGGGGCTAGGAAAAAAGTGGTTGTTGTGGACTATCAGTCAGGGAATAATCAGGGAATTTTGATTCGTGTATTGGGTATGAACCCTGAATCTGATACCCCGTTTGTGAATATCCTTGCACTTTTCATCTTCTTATTGTTGCAAATTCGTGTCTGTTCATCAGAACCCATTAATCTGCAGGAGCTGACGAGCCCCGCTCGCAGGCACAAATACCACACTTCAAATTCTGCAGGCACTTCAACTCAGATCTGTATGGGACCGTCTGTTACATTTAATTTTACTCGCAGGCTCAAAGCACTTTAATGAGGCTTTTTGTTCATGCAACTAAACAGATATTTGTAGTGCTGAATGAAGATTGAAACCATTTGTTTGGTATCATTCACCCGTTACGTAACCCCTCTGGGGGGAGGGTGCCCTGACTTTTTACGCTGTTGTTTAATTTATATGGAGGCCTATGCTATCAAGTGTAACAAGAAAGGGGGAAGGGGGCTTCAAAAGTGCTAACTTTGGCGTTACGTGACGGGTGAATGACTCCTTTTCGTCCAGCATTTCACATTGATGATAAGCTGTTAGATGCCTTTTAAGTCTTCTATTTGTAGTTACGAATTTTTCTGATTAGAAACTCTGTTGCTTGTGATTTTAGCTTCAAAGTACACCAAACGAAGAAGTTATAAAAGAGGAGCAGGCAGCAACTACGGAAGCATCAAAGGAAGAGCAAGGCGATATTTTCGTCCCTGTAGATCTTGACTCTTCACATTTATCAGATGTCACTGCCCAAGGAGACGTGTTCAGTGCTGCGAATTCCGCAAAGTTGGAGCTTCATGCGTCTCTTTTTGAAGATGAGATTGTCCCTTCAGACACGAAAGACGATACAGATCTGTTCGTGCCAAAAGATGCAGAAATAGACGTGCAGAGGAGAGTTTTGGTAGATGACAACGAGAATACTGATGATTTACTAAAGTAAGCTTTGAATTATTTCTTATATGTGTTTTGAGGAGCTTCGACAGAAAGACAACTTTCTGTAGTTGGTGCTGGAGAAATTTTCATATTTCGTGCAGTTTTTTCCGTGCCTTAAGGAACCCCTACCATATTTATCTTGATTGAGGCCAGTAGCTAACATTTCAACACTCTTTGAAATCCCAAAAACCTTCTAAGCATTGTAGACTTCTGATGAAGCACTGCACCCTTACCCTTTTCCCCAAGGTGTCTGTCACTTTTTATGGCAATGGTTAGGCACCGTTCATTATTTCATGTCTCAGGTTGGGATTGAAGAGAAAGATTTATTTGGGTAATTACTTTTGTTATCCAACCTTGTGCACTATAGAAATAATAGTTACCTAACCAATATAGAGCTATTAAAAGTATGCTACTCAACCTTTCAGAGATAAAAAATGATATACCCAACCTTGAAGCTACCTGAAAAATCATTTATCCAACCAACATCTCTTCAGCACCAACCTGAGGCATAAATAATGAGCGGCCCCTTGTGCGTTTCAAAAACATTTGATTCGAATTTACTTATAGAAATTGAAGTTTTCCTACTATCTTCTTGTGTACGTAGACAGTGTCCTTAAGAACTCAGTAAGATTAAGGCTCCATCTCATTTGCAATCCGAATACTACAAAGAAACTTGTTTTCGAAAACCAGCGAGGGCCCCTTTAGGCAGGACTCGAAATAAGCGCCGAAATTTCAGCGGTCGTGGCGACCGGCCATCTGGAAATTTGGGCGGTCAGTAGGAAATTTTAGGAGGTCACATCAAATAGCGTGACTTTTCAAAAACTAGCCCGAATATTGATGGCGACAATTCATGATTTCATTCTATATTATTGTTTTTGAAGTCATTTCTTGCTGCGATTTATCAGACGAATCAGCGGATAAGTTGGCGCGTCATTCATCTTTCGTCAAAAGTACACCTGGATGTGAATTTTTACAGCATTCATCTGTACCGCCTTGAACTAAATGTTGGTAGTCAAAGCACCGTTTTGGGCGGTATTTGACCGCTGACCGCCCGTTATTTCGAGCCCAGCCGTTAAGACAGGCCGAACCCTACCCTAATCCCAACCTACGTCGGTTGCGCGGCTGTGCGTATAGCTGAGCGTTGGATCAATCGTCTGCTTTATGGAAGGCCCTTGGAAATTGCAAAGTTCGAATCCAGCGCAATTTTGCTACCTTCCAAGTGGTAATGAAATTGACTTGGATTCGATCCCTGCACGTTCAACAACTGATCCTTGGGGCAATTTTTATTGACAAGTTCCAGTGACTCCTAATTTGGTTGTTTTCCACTTTTCTGCCTGCAGGGATCGGTCTTGACACCTTTATCGCAAAGCATTTGTACCAATCCATACAGAAGACTAGACAAGCAGTCAAATCCTTGTGGATGACTGCGAAGCTTTGCGGCAGAGATAGTATTAAAACTTGCTGATAAACCCGTTATGCACTCTTGCCATGTAATCTAGTTGCATAACTGAATTTGCTGTATCAAATGACGTATTTACTTCAAATGTTTTCGAAATGATGCTTTTTTGCCTTATATTCAAAGCAGTCTCTACATAGTTTTCCCCTGAGATATATATCCTCATACGTCTGGAAGATAAAAACATTTTCTCAACATGATCAATATTTCCAATGGATCGTAGGAAGTAAAAAGAAGCTAGCCCCATATTGGGGGTACTGGTATCTGTTCCTTAAACCCTTTTTTGAAAAATTCAATTCAATTCAATTTCAAATTCAACTACTATCTAAGTAATTCAACATCATTACATAACAACAACAACAACAACAAACAAATTTTACTTACTTACAATACTACAGTTCAATATTATAGAAAGAAGCAAACATAAAAGATATAATTAATAAAAAGTCTAATGTAAGATAGCTGAATTAACGGAGAAACTCTCTAAGTTGGTCAACTAACGAAATAACTAAGTAGGTTAATTAACTAAATAGGCTAAAAATATATTTGCAGAGTTTGTGGTTTGGGAAAATATACAATTTTGTTATAATTTTTGGGTCAGTTTTGAAGATGTCGTTGATATTATTAATATGTTTTTACCAAATGGCTTTTCTCGGGTCTATCTTGCAACGGTTGTGGCACATTCTGATGATGATACTTTTGAGTCGCGCGCATTTCTAGTTAATCTGCAATGATATTGAAGCTTAACAGTTTTTCTCCTTATGCTATGAGGAATCGATGTAAGGGGGAGGGATAATTCTATGCTATTCTGCTGGTACTGTTGGATGATTCTATCCAGTGGAGAGCCGAAGGACTTTGGTGGGGGAGGATGTAGCAAATTTACCCACAGGCAATGATTTCAACGTCACCTTTTGCCGACAAGACAAAGAATTACCGACAATTTCGGCAAAAAGGGGGTGTGATACCCCAATAATAATAATTTAATAATATACAATTATTTTGACATGAAATATACCTTTAGCTAACTAAAGCATACTACTAGCATATCCCATCTGAAACAAAAATTTGACCCTACTATAGGCAAGTCCTGGTCTTCCAGGTATTCGTGTTTTAACTTCTGATTCAAGCCCATCAAATATAAAATATCTTAGATTCAAATTTGATCCGTCATTAAATTGGAAAGAGCAAATTACCACGATTATCAGTAAGATCTCACGAGGAGTAGGAGTACTTAAGTATGCTAAGAGATTTCGTCCACTGTGTACTATCCAAAAGATGTATAACAGTGTAGTTGATCCGCCTACGATTAGCTTAGTTTTCCATTTTACGTTGACATGGCACATGGTAAACCAGTCATGTACTGAATGTATTTCTATCCTATTTAAATATGTAAAAATGAAATGAAATATATTTTAAGTTGTTTTTTGAAACTATCTAAAGTAGTTAACTCACGTAGTTCAGCAGGTATATCGTTCTGAGCCTTCAGGGCTGAGTAATGAAACCTTATCCAACAGTCCTTACTTCCAGCCGTCCCTGATTTTCCCTGTTTGCTTGTGTTATTAGAGAGTTTACGCAACACGATGCGTCTGCTGACGACGAGCCAAAGAAGTCTAGAAACGAGCGCGGTCACGCCATCCTCTCGCAAGCATTGGCGCGAATCTGAATATCGCGCTAGTTTCTAGACTCCTTTGGCTCGTCATGAGCAGACGCGTCGTGTTGCGTAAACGCGTAAACTCTCTATTGTAGTGTTGATGACGACGACGGGGATGATTTGTTGGCACTGAGCAAAAAGTCCGAGAGAAAGTCTTCAATTAAGGCTAGCTCATCCACAAGACCGGTTGTAAAACCAAAGCCTCAGTCACGGACGTCATTTGAGAGCGGACAAGGTGATGATGATCTTTCACTGCTTTCTTCCTCTGCCAAGTCTTTGGACGCTACGCAGCAAATTAAGGAAGAAGACATCTTCGTGGAAGCGAGAAGCAAGAACAAAACCTCTTTGAGGTAAGTTCATTTTCTGACTAGCAGCATTATGCCACATTACGCTACGTAATGCAGACAGGTCTCCCAGTTGATTCTAAAATCCTAGAAATCCTAACATTTTGCCTCTTTTGAAAATTCCAAATTATTCATAAAATTGAACAGGAAAATCTAAGTATTATACTTATGCTATGCTCATTTATATAATGATCTTCCTTATTGCGAGTGAAGAGGGGGGACGCGTAGTATTTTTCTTTGCATGGGAGCTTTACAAAAAAATAATTGAGAAACAACGTATTATATCAACAAAGCAACTTACGAAGTATTTAGAGTTTGTAAATTATGAACTGCGTGAAGAAGTTGCCGAAGTTGACAAACAAACAAGCATGGAAATACTACATACTTTTTGTTAGAGAACATTTTTAAGTTGAAAACATCCTAAAAAGCCATAGAATTTTCACCGATTGTCCTAAAAAAAGTCCTAAACTTTGGCTAAAATACTCTTAGGTCCCGAATAATCGGAGAAAATTCCGCAAGATGACATAAGAGGGGTCGGAATAAGCGGGGAGGGTTTGTAAGTTTGGACTAATTATGCACCAGTAAGCACGAATTACAAAAAAGTCCCGATAAACATCATTGCAAGCAAATGATTTTCGGAATCTTGCCACACATCACTAATTCATCATTTGGGTAACTCAACCGCAGTACCAGCTTTTTGCAGATTTCTCCTAAAAAAATGAAAATTTAAAAAGCAAATGGTTGTCCTAGTAAAGGCGGAGGGTCGGAGAATTTTTCGAAAAAGATAAGCGGGGGACGCTTATTCGGGACCTGAGGGTGTGTCCTAAATTCCGAAATGAAGAGTAGAAATTTCTAAGCGTTTTATGATAAATAACAGAATAACTTGACTCTAGTGAGGCATTCAACTTAACGCATTTGAAAGTTAAAATTTATCTACGATTCTGCCGTTTAGATAAGAAGCTAGACGGAATTACGTTGGAAAATTAACCAATGAGAAATATGAAAAACATGAAAGGTGTTTCTGAGAAAATATAGGGAAAACAATTAGTTAGAACATAGTCAAGGCCTAAAAGTAGATGAAAAGGAACGAAAGAGAGGCAGTAACGCAAATGAACACGGAAGCGAGAATAAGCTTAGCAAACGAGGAAACGTGATTCAGCAGTGAACAGTGTGAACGTGTTGTGACGTTAGGAATGTGAAAATGAATGAGCAAAAACAGAAAAATGTAGTATCGTGACATGTGTTTTAAGAGCTTATCCAATCTACCATATTTCCGATAGATGGGAGCTGAGCCCCACAAGAACTCCTAATTTCAACAAAGGGGATTGAGGCCCCTTTAGCCCCTCTCTATAGCACCCCTGTGTAGCGGCTGCCTATTGTATCAGATTATGTTGTGCAGAAGTTTCCCCGTGTTGAGTACACTTGGTTAAAATTTTGCTTTACCAACGATGAGCAAATGAATTTATATCTTTGTCCTCTGCACTTCCCTGGGTTCCAGTTTAGTCAGATTTGTGTTGGTTCTTCTCTTCATTTAAGACGGCATTATTTTGTGTTTTTTGTTTTGCCTTTAATATTTTCTGCTTTGAATGAATACTGAATCTAATTGCTATCGTTTAATTTAACTTGCAGTAATAAATTTGTATGAGCAATGGTAATTTATTTATTTATGTGAGCAAGGTCTTGCCTTGTATCCGTTAGAGAATAAAGTGTTTAGGGTACCCCTTTGTTAATGTTGTATCATTAGTTGTCTTATGTTTTGCTGAGTACATCTCTCGCTAATTGTTTTGATTTTGAATTGAATTTGAGACTATAATTGGGCATTTATTGCTTAGTAATTCATTAGAGATTTGTTATGTTAGTAATTACTGCTCTCCGTAGGGGAAAGAAAGAAAGACAAAGCAAGGCTGACACGTTAGATGATATTTTCGGGAAATCCTCCAATTCTAAAAACATATTTGCAAGACAGATTGCCGATGATGACTTGTTTTCGTCCTCTGCAACATCTTCGTCCAATGCAGTTGGAAACTTAAATCAAGATGACATTACAAAGTACATCAATGATAATCTTAACAGTGAAGCTGCAGATTTGGGTCTTTAAAGTAAAGTATTTTGTTCTTTCAGTTAGCACCTGTTGTGTGTGCCTACCTAGATAACTATCGACAGTGTTTTTAGCTACTTTCAATTTACTTATGAAAATTGCCAAGGGTGCATTAATTATTAAGCCCCTTCCTTCTTTTTCGAATGATCAAATTTTTTGCCCCTTGTTTCCCTCTCCAGGCTTTCAAGTTTTGAACTGGCTGACAGTTCTGTCTGTCTGGTATAGTTCTTTTGCCAACCTGTCTAGTGTCGTTCTTTTCCACAATTTTTAATCTAAATTTTCCTCCGCTTCTCTCAATGCACGATCGTCAACTTGGTCAGTAATTTTAGCTTCGGTCAGCCACTGTTTTCATAAGGAGATCAATTTACTGCAGCCTATATGTCTTCTGCTTAAACAGTGTGGATGTAAATATCCTCAGCAGTGTTTATGTAGAAGAATTTTTTATTAATCATGAATTGTTAATGTTAGTGTTAATGTTAGTGTTAGTGTTAATGTTGGTGTTAATGTTAATGTTAATCATTCGTCATTGTTACCATTGTCATCGATCACAACAGTAGATTATGAGCCGTCTTTTTCATCTTGATCGAAATCAAGCATGCAGGATATCATAATTTTATGTCTATTTATAGGGTGGAATCAGGGTATTTTACACGTTTTGTTTAAGTTCACAGTGGGTATGATCTTTTAACAGAATGAGAAAAAATCCAACAGAAAAACTTTGTTGTTTTTACTTACTAGAAAATAGTCCAGAAGCGATCCTAGATTTTGCTGTTTATGGTGTTATTTATACAACCCTAAACATGCTCCTCATTTGTAAAACGTCTCCAAGTTTTAAATTGTTTTGCTTTTTGGTGAAGGCGGATACATGCTAATTACTGTGAATCATTTTAGCGGAGGCTGTAATTACCGTAGCTGTTTTTTCTGTGATATTAAAAAGATCAAGAGAACTCGTTGGAGCACGGCTTCAGAATTAATGCTTATCTTTGAACGTAATGAAAATTTCCGCTTTCTCCTTTAGCTTGGCGACACGTTTCAGGAAAAGTTTCCCACATTTTTGTGCGGTTTAAACATTAACGGTAAAATGCCTACAGCATATATTTGGGTATAAAGTCAAAATTTTAAAGGCCTTTTGATCGTATCTTCCTGTTGTAAATTAAATGACCGGATTACATTTACCAATGATTCTATAGAGTACATGCAAAGCTGAAGCACTTCATTCACGTCACCAGCGCGCTGAGACTAGAGAGTTTAGAATGAATTGCGAAATAGCTGCAATAAAATTAGTTGTACCTTCCCCTAGTAATGTCCTTATGTACATATATATATATATATATATATATATATATATATATATATATATATATATATATATATATATATATATATATATATATGTGTGTGTGTGTGTGTGTGTGTGTGTGTGTGTGTGTGTGTATATATATATATCTATATTATATATACATATATATATATACATATATATAGATAAATATATACATATTTTATATATACATAAATATAATATATAAATATATATATATTATATATACATATATATAAATATATATATATTATATATACATATATATAAATATATATATATTATATATAATGTACGTATATGCACACATATATGCAGATTTCAGTTGACATTTTCTATTATATATCTCAAGATGCTGTTCGCTGTTGATCAGCGTAAGTTTCGTGGATCTTTTTGAAAGCTCCCTGGCAAGTATAAGATTTAATGAAAGTACTTAGTGAAGAGCATTTGGTAGATCTAGATTGTTGCAAACTAGATCGTTTCTTAGTCGATGACAGTAGGGTAAACGCCAGATTTCTGAAAAATACTTGAGTATTGGATGTCAGAACTTTGCTCAGCATTATTATTTAAAATTTTTTGGATTTTGACTCCAAGATTATTCGTAAATTCTTGAGAAGTAAAAGTTGCATACTCGACTGAATATCAAAGAAGCTTCAAATCTTTTACGTCCTCTTCAGTATGAAAACAAAACAGGAACAGAAGAATAGATTTGGTTTCTAAATTAGAGGAATTGTCTAAGAAAAACTAAAATGGGAAACATATAGGCGTTGATGAAACTTGAGCTTTGCAGTATTCTTATAATATTTTTAGATTTCAGCGAATTTTAGCCTAAATTTTCTTGTAGGCTTAATTCTTACTAGAAAAGTGTTAAAGTTTCAGCATGTCTACATCCAGGTAGCATATGCAAAATAACTAGTAGTTATCTTTATGTTGCAATTCTCTCAAGCACTGTCTAATGACTTTTTATTACCACTCGAGATCTAGGGGAATGAAATCTTGATTTACATTTGGCTAGTGAATTTAATTAAATAGTTTTTTTAGAAATACCGATTTGCTACTTTGGAAAGAAATAGTTTTGTAGATTGGTAATTGATACCTTACTTCGTACAACTGTTGTGGTAATTTTATTATAATTCATAGATCGATATTATTTACTTTACTATAGGCACTGATTCTTATTTGCGTTTTTCAAGACTTCGGCACGGTCTCATGTATGATGTCCCTGTTCTGTTGAGGGATGCCGAACCCACTATTGTGATTACATTGTGGGTCAATGCAAAACATCGCCGTTTGTTTCAGTGGTTCTTATCCTGGCTTCGATCGAACCCCACGGCTTTGGTGAGTCGGTTTCAGGGGTTCACCGGTTTGGTTCACCCCACTCATATGTTTCGTGACGTCACGCTATGTTTGGACAGATTCTGCATTGTTACAGTATATAGTTGTATACATATGTTTTGAATTTGAAGAAAAAAATGCATTTTTTCAAGAATTTCGTTGCATCTTAGAGTTTGTTGATCTAAATGGTTGGTCTTCATTACTTTCGTATAAAAGCTATGTAAAAAAAACAAATGTTGGACGAACCCTGATTTAGTAAACTTTTATAATGTGATGATCCTCTTGAGATTGAGTTAACTATTATTGTTACTAGTTTTCTGTTAACTATTATTGTTACTAGTTTTCTGTTAACTATTATTGTTACTAGTTTTCTGTTTTTGGGATTGATGTATTTTGATTTAGGCTTTGAGTTGTATATATTAGTATATTTGTTAATGTGTTTTTTTTTTAAATATAATGCAAACTAGCCAATTATACACTGCCTTTAAATAGTGAGGTGTATTATTGTATACTTAATTATATTGTTATCATGAAGTTTTAAAAAATTATTATTATTATAATTATATTTTTATTATCTTTCCAACTACGAAGGATTGATGAACGCATTTATGGAACTTGTGGGCTTCAGTACCTCCACAAAGATTAAGAACCACCTGTTTATATCATTGGCAAATGCATTAAAAATGACTGGATGGGACTAGCATTTTTCAAAATTTTTTGTATTTCCCAAACTCAGGACTATTTTGATAAGGAGCAGGTCGTAGCAGTTCCGGGCTTTGTATATGCTATATAAGTTTTCTATAGGAAGAAAGATGTCATTAAGGTATCTGATGATTATTTTTGCAAAAAGACTTCTAATGATTTTACTTTATATAGCACAAATGCTAAGTTCTGGAAGCTTTGAAATTTATTAACTCGTAGCATTTGTGACGAAGCCACGTAAACTTCACGCTTTTTTTTAATAAGAAGCAAACTTTTTGCCTTCAGCCTTAACATTTCTTAATATTTCGTCAATTCCAACCTTAAATGTTTCTTAAATGTAAACACTTCCAATGACAGTAACAGCCCAGATTAGGCAATTGTGTGTAAGAGAAAGGATGCTAAGGTTTTTGAGGCATGTAATGGATGCTCATTCCATTTTCTTGCTAGTTTGATAAAAAATGTACTAGTAAAAACAGTTTTTGCAAGTCATCATTTGAAACTCAGCCTGCCTATGTTTCTTAAATGTTTCTTAATTTTGCCTAATTTTCACCTCATGTTTTTATAGACATGTTTCTTATAAAAAAACGTGTATCGATCCGAGTAGCAACAGCAAATAATCAAGCAATATGTAGCTATTTACAAAGTTTACAAATTCTACTTCATTTCTTGCCAATCCTTCCCTACAGCTCTCTTCTACTGTATTATTCTTCCCTCCTTGCCAGACTCATTCACATATTAAACTAACGTGGCCTAGAAGTTCCACAATTTCTATACATGCTTTTTATGTGAAAACCATCATTTTGCCTTGGCCGCAATTTTCTTAACTTTTCCCGAAGTTGAGCCTGAGATTTCCTTAAATTTTTCTTAACTTTCACTGAAAATAACTGGCTAAAATGGATTAAACTTTCGCTGTTAATCTGTATACTCGAATTTGAATTCCATCTTTAATATTTTGAATGCAATAATGACGAAATATCGATTTTTGCCCAATAAAAACACTTAGTTTTGGAAATTGAGCCTCATGACTTTCTTAAGATTTTGGGCCATTTGAACTTCATTTTCTCATAAAATTTTTTCTCATGAAAAAACTTGTATCTGTTAGCTTCATTTTGAAGGAAAAATGACGTCACTATTATAGAAGTTGCTTGAATGTTTCTGAGTTCATTAATTGCCAATGAAGTAGGAAACCTGGAATTACTAAGCTCTCACTGTGTTTCTTATATAGATACTTGTACAAAGATTCAAAGGGCATTGTTATTCAGATAAATATATAAAAATATATCTAACGGCCATAAGAGATGAGTTCATTTTTGGTTATGTTATCAGTTCCATGACAAATGTATTTAATCACTGCGATATGTCATTGTAATGCCGCCATTTTGATTTCTGTAATGCAATGATTATTTCCCTCGGTTCCATTTCAAAAGGCAACGGATAAAGTAAGGCTGTGTTACAGATAATGACACTCTGCCATCCAGCCCGTATTGGCCATTGACGCCAACGATATCCACTGCCAATGTCTGCTACAATGTTGTGCCGCTTGATTGTTCTCGCCTCGTTTCCTTTGCCCATCCTTCATATTAAGAACTCAAGGAAGTTTAATTAAAATCGAAAAGGTCTTATCAGTATTTAGCGAGAGTAATTGCCATTCACATGAATCAACATTCTCAGTACCGATATTGATGAGCTCCCTCCTCCCAGAATTAGGTCAAGAATAAACGGTCAAGCAGAATGCAAGGAAATGTAATTATAGATACGAAAAATGATGTAGGTATTCGCAAACGTGCGTCATTTTTGCTTTTGAATGTGATCTGCGATGATAGAAGTACAAGTGGTGCTTTCCTTATCGTAATACTGCGTTTTTAGGAAGTCGTTTAGTTGGTAAATAATGAGTATATTTTTGCTCACATCAGAGACGTGCTGGTAGCAAAGAATGGCCATGAAAACTTTTAGACTGGCTTCATACAGAGAGCAAAAAGTTGGCCTATTTCCAAACATGTTTTTAAGGGCCCACTGGGGCTTTTCCTTGTGCCCCGGTGAACCAGCATTCCCCTAGCTAACATTTCACTTCTTCGTTCTTGGTCCAGGAGGCGTAGCTTGGAATGGGCGTGGAATGACAAATAATTTTTACATCCAGTTATTCCAATACATGGCCATGCCAAACACGTTGCTGTATGGGTGCAAGGAGTGGCAATGCCCCACAAGTGAAAAGCTGACACACTTTTGTCACCTGCAAGATTGCACGTTTTTTTAAGAAAGTGGTTTGTAAGAAAGTAAGCAGTTCAAAAAGCTAAGAAAATTCAGTACTGGATTTTTGAGACTTAAGAGAGTTTTCTAGTGTTTATGTATCTAAAAGTCGATTTATCTGTGTTCAAAATGTCATTTGTGTGATGTTGGCTACCCTCTAGCAGTTTAACTTCTGTTATTTACTAAGATTTATCATCATTTCAAGTGTGCATGGAGCTTTTTACTTTCCTCAAATGTGCATGCACTAAAAGGTGGAACTCAAAAATGTTCGCTAAAAGGTCTTAAGTAAGTTTTAATACTGGAATAGTGAAAAGTTAAGAAGTTTCTTACAAACACTTTCTTATAAAAATGCATGTAGTGACTAGTTCGGTACATTGTCCCAGTGTGAAATCTTTGTCCTCGCCCAAAGTGAGGGAAAGACCGGTGTTACCTCTCCAAGAGAGTGCGTTCCACTACTTAATAGGCCAAGCTGTAAATTGAGATCTTTGTTGTGCTATGAAATCTTTTAACAAAATCAGCTAATTCACTTAAGATGGAATTGAGCTCTTTTACTCTGGATTTAATCTTGGATCTCGTCCAAGGAAACTTTTTTTGTATAGAACTAATGATATGAATTCGTAAAAGAACGGTTGATACTTGGTCAATATAAAGATATATTCGTTATATTCATTTTAAACTAGCGATTTGGCCCCTTTCCATGCGCTTTGCATCATGCTTCCGATCGTACTACAGCTTTCATGTGTTGTAACTCATTCATCGTCTATGAATGAAGCGCTGAATCCTTCTTTGCGTTTGATGTGGAACGCCACTATAAAAGCTCATTCCAGTAAGGACGTTTTCTTGGAGTATCTGAACACACAAAAGCCACGAAATAGTGTTAGCGGTTACGTGACTTTTCCTGTACCAGCAACGTCTCATTTCAGTTGATTATACTCTATCGTCTATAGGCGTTTTGTCATATACACTTTTGTAAGAATTGGGTTGCCTAAATTCTCATCAAATGCTGGTGAACGAAGACATAGGTAAAGTAAAGGTAGTCCTGTATACTTTCGTACGTAGGGGAGTGCCTTCTAGAGAGGGCACTTATGCTGAGCCATCGGCATGTGAGGTAGGGAGGCCAGTTCCTTTCCTCGCCGCCTTTATCTCCCCAGTGTTAGCGAGTGTTCAGTCAGGGCTCGAGTCGGGAGACATGCGTTCTAACCACTATGCTACCTCGATCATGAACGAAGAAATAAATAGAAAATATGAAACAGCTTCGCTCTGCACGTTCTGCATTAAGTCTCTTCCATCAAAATTCTTTCGCTCAAGACAAAGAATGTAACAAGTCTTACTTAAAAAGGCAAATCTGCCATTGTTTATGCGAGGTAGTATGACTTAGACTGTACCAAGTATTCAAATGCTCCCTTATGCAAACCAACTTCTCTAGTGGAACTAAAATGACAATAAGAGGCATCAAAGATGTATCTTCATAGCAAGTAATAGCATTATTCCTAAATTATATGTAACGAGAATGGTTTGAGAATGTGCGTGGAATTGTGATTGTAACTCTCAATGTCAGTTGGGTGTGTCGCCACAATGATAGTTGAATTTGTATTGTTTGTACTCCCAGTTAGGCGTCAAGTGTGCTGTGTTAGTGTCATTCGTTAATAAAAGATGCAAGGTATTGTAATCATGGAGTTCGTCGATTAAAGGAATAGATACTAGTCAGATCAGGTTGTTGTATTTCATCAGGAGCTATGCCCTAGGGCCTTGCCCCACAAATGCCTTTAGATATCCATAAGAAAGAACCCATAAACGTTACATATACATAATAATTAATCTAAGATGGAAGGACCCAGCATTTAGGCTACCCATGTAGTGAACACACTTTTTCTAAGAATATCTAGCTTTTTGCTGAGTCTCAATATTCTTGAATTTTTCTGGTTTTGAACCCAAGACTATTCTTAAATTATATCGAAGTGTAAAAGGTGTAACTCTGTCTGAAAATGAAAGGAATGTATTCAAATCTTTGTCTATGTCTTACTTCATTATGGAGCAAATCAAAGGAGGAACAGAATAATAAGTATTGTATCGATAGTGCAAGTGTTAATCTACAAATAGTACTATAACTCGTATACACAAACATTCTTAAGTCTTAATGAAGCTTGAGCCTTGTATTATTCTTAAATTATTCTTAAATTTCAGCGATTCTGAGCCTTAATATTCTTAGAAACTTTATTCTTATACAAAGGTGTGTGTATGTGTTACTGTAAATAGTGGAAAAGAATGATATCTTTCTCGTGACACTCTTCATCACTACCTCAACATCATTCATGAGATTTTGCAAGTTGTGTGATGGTGTGTTAAGGTGTGTTGTGAGTGTTTGTAAGTATGTGTGTTTCTGTTTGGTTAGGTGTGTTGGTATGTAGATGTATGTTTAGGTGTGTTAGTGCGCTTGTATGTTTCTAATTCTTTGTGTTTTGCTGTTTTCTTTCAATATAAGGCCTTTCTCTCACTTAATTTCGTTGCTGCAGTTAAGACTCCATACTTTTCACGGCTACAAAATTTTTCCTTCTACAATAGATATCATCTATAACTGCTTGAGAATTATTGCATTGGCTATGGCGCTAAATACAAGTAGAGATTTTGTGACATGATTTCAAGTGGCAGATTGGCAAAGTTTAAGACGAGTAGAAAATGCTTTGTCTTACAAGTTTGCGTGGGAAAGAGATCTTAGCTACAAACAGGACTCCACCGTACGCATGAACGTCAAACATCTATAATTGAGTTGACAATCCTCCGGTGATGTTGGCTAGTAAGAAATCGTTCAAGTTACTCGATACAACGCACATTTTGTTCATTTGACCCAGTATGCAGAAACCCCCGGGTGGGCTTATCTGTAATGAGGAGATTGTGATGTGGTCAAATGAAAATTTTCCATATATTTTAATCTTCGAGATATAGTTCTTTTTTGATGGGTTACTTATGACGCTGGATTGTGTATTTGTCAGCCATCTCGTCAGTACAATATATGAAGCTAGTTTGTCTGTCTTGCAGACCGATCAATACAGGCTTTCATGATTCTATATAGAATTGGAACTGCTCATTGCGTGGTTGAAAGGCAACAAGATACTGGCCTAGACACTTCAGTATTGCGTTTTAGCATTAAATGCTGGTGACTTCACGATGCACGTTTTTGTTTTATATGAAAATAGTTTGTAAAAAAATCGTGCCCGCCTGCTCAAAAAGTCGTGCTCGACTTCTTAAGTCAATACTGGATTTTTGAAACCTTAGGAAAATATATAAGTTCATATGTGCTTTGAAACTCAAATTATCTTTGTACAAAGTGGCACTATATATATATATATATATATAATATATATATTATATATATGTTTATATATAAATATGTTTAATATATATGCAAATATATAAATACATATATACAAATATATATATTGCTGGCCTTTCCTTTCAACTGTTCACTTTCAGTTGTTATCAATAATTTAAGTATTCGGAAAGCTGTTTCATTTTCTATTTAATGTGCTTGCGCAAAACATTGAAGCTCAAAACTTTGTGCTAAGGAAGTCGTAAGAAGTTTTAATACTGAAATCATAAAGAAGGTGAGAAAGCATTTCTGGGCCAATAATGTGTATATTCATACAAAACTTCTGTTAACCTGGCTAATTCATATTTCACGATTGTAGCCATATGTGACGTTGTACAAAGATGAGGTGGTTTCTTTTGAAGAACGTCGACAATTTTAACTGTTCTCGTAAATCATGAATGGATGTCTCTTGTACAAAGGGACTAACTGTTTTAATATGTGAGGTTTCCTTTGCTTTCAATTTCAGAACTTATTCCCCGAAATGCAATTAGAAGATCCAAACATGGAGTACATTAAAATCAATCTTTTAGGTTCCGACACTTGTATGATATTTAATTTGACAGAAAATGAGAAATTTAACATTTGACCAAAGCGGATGGTGCAGCAATCTAGAATGAGCAAGCAATGAAATGACAAAATTAGTTTATGTGATTTAACTACTTATCAGATAGAATTGACCTATTCATTATGTAAAATTGCTTGTATTTTTCAGATGATTTATAATTTTGCAGACATATTGGCCAAGAGGCAGTCTGTATAATGGTGCTTGGTTACTTTTATACGCCCAACGTAAGAATTCAGTTGAAAGAGAAATTGTTATTGAAATTTTTTGTTGTTGGCAGTCAGAATATTGACAAACCATAAAAGTTTAAGTCGGCATGCAGGATTGTTGTGATGATGGCTCGTAAGTCTCTGAAGAAGATAGGTGTAATATGTAATAACTTTCAAACATATAGATGTAGCATCACATAATTATCATACTTTATATAGGTGTAACATCACATATTTGTCATACATTAAATAGGTGTAATAGATATAATAATAATTATCATAAATTATAAAGATGTAATGTAGCATAATTATCAAATATATATATATATATATATATATATATTAGAAACATACACCGACACACTGAAGTCGATTTACGTACCCCTTTGCTAAGAACAGCAAATGCTTGAAGGTGTTTTGCTTATAGAGCGTCAAAGTTTTGAAATGAATTATATCTAAAACTCAAAAAGGAATGAAGACCTTAAAGCAATTTATAAACAGTTTTGATAATTCCAAACTTTAAATGGAATATCAGTCTGCCTGACGGTCGTGAATTGGCTTTCAACTACCTTTGAGTTTTTATTTTGTTATGTACACAATTAATTATACAATTTTGTTTTTTATACGAAACCACTTTTTAAGGTACCTGCATGTAGAAGGTTGAAATGTTTACTAATGGAAAAATCCTTCAGGAGTTTTTTGAATTTGAAAACTTTTTGTAGCTGCAAACAATCATGTTTGATTGGGTAGCTTCTAGCCATGCTGCTTTGGCCTTAACTCTTTTCTATAGTCTTTAGCTTTATGACATTTAATCTGAAATGAAAGTCAAGGAAAGATTAAAGAACTATTAAGGAGCTTTAAGCATTACAATTTGATCATGTAGTACCCCTTCATATCATATCATATCCCTTCGCATCATATTACATCTCACCATATCATGTAATGCCTCTCGTCAGCAACCAAGATTCAACCTCCATTTTAAGGTGGAGCCTTGTTGAATTCACAACTCAGTATCGGCCTGTCTCTTGTGGTCCCCATTGTACATTGAATGTTCGTTCAAAATATTTGGTGCATTTATTTCTGATCAGAGGATTAACAAGTTGCTGCCCTACCCTTTCTTTTGCGCGTTTCTAACCGAATTTTTACTCACAGATTAACTATCACGCATTATGATACTGTCATTTTGTTGTATATTTGAATCTCCAATAGGGTGTTAACTCCTTGTGTCTTTGTACTTTCCAGGCCTTATTTGCATCAGAACTAAACGTGGGTGTCCCTATCTCAACTGATCTGTCTTGTGCTTGGTCTCCCAGGTAGCAAAATGCTTCCCTTTTGGTACAGTTTTAGCAAATCCTTCCTTCAAACACGCAGATAATGTCGCGTGGGTTCTGTTTTAACACCAAGATTATCACTCAATGCTGAACAATCAAATACCGCAAAAAGTTTGAATTTTACACCATTACTGATGGATTTCCGAGGAACTATGAAAGCTTTTAATAAATTATCTATGGATGAAAGTTCTCAAACACTAAGTTAAGTGGTTGGAACTGAGGAATCAGCGGCAATGGACCACTGACAAGTAGGAAAGTGGAGATTGCCAGGGGTAAACGTCCACGTCAATTATATCTGCAAGTGAGTAAAAACTTTGGGATCAAAGATAAGCAGAAGGTACCTAGGCGTCTCTCAAAATAGAACTGAACGTTTCAATGCAGCTCCTCGTATACCTTCCCATGCATACAAATAGTTAACCAGTTCTTGAAATCCATTTTACTTGATAAGAACTGCCATAGATCTGCTAAGAAGCTCAGCACTCGTTCTGGATAGTTACAGGTAGTATACTGTGTCACTAAGTTTCACTAACATTCAATAGCAGTTATTAGGGGGCCAAACGTGCCTCCAGGTGCAATCAAGTCGGCAATATTTCGGTAAATTTAGCTTGAATAAGCGATAATACTCTGCACATATTCGGCTATTTCTAAAATACTCCTCAATTTGGGCACCCGTGCCCACCCCAAAGCCACCAAGAAGGGGGAGCAGTGGGAGGGAATTCCTCAGGGCCTCGGAGTCTGCTGGCCTCATAAAGGAAAAACAGCAATAGACTTCCATGGTTGAGACCCTGGCCCTCTATTTGTTCTCAGGGGCTTTCTACTTCTCTTTTACCCCAGAACCTGCAAAATCTCTTGGAGGCCATGCTAAACTCCAACTGTTCTTTAACAACTGTCACTTGTAACTTACCCCCTTCCACCCTTCCTATCGCTTTCCAATATCTTAGAGGTGTTCCATCATTCCATTCTTATTTCCCAGCTCTTTGTGAGTTCTCGACATGATCAAAATGTTTATAAATTGTATTTTTGCATCTATCTCGAATGAAAAGGCTGTATTGATTCCTAGAGATTTAGCTCTCCAAAGCTGAAAACTGAAGGTGATAGTTCTCAAAAGGATAATTTAATTTTGTAAGTATTTCTCGAAATAGACTGGATTTGATGAAATAGTGCTGGTAAAGTCAACATTATATTGAAGATTATCTAACAGAGAGTCGTTTATACAGAAATTTAGCTCTCCAAAACAGAAAACTAAAGATAGCAGTTCTCAAAAGGATAATTTTTTTTGTAAGTATTTCTCTAAATAGACTGGATTTGATGAAATAGTGCTGGTAAAGTCAACATTAGATTGGAGATTATCTAACAGAGACTCGTTTATATACAAACAATGTCTTTCTTCTCCTTTGAATTGTTCCAGAAGTTCTGGGTGTATTTAATCCATATTTTCTTCAATGCTCTCAACATATGACATTGAACATATGGAATTTTTCATAGCGTAAGGCATTGAATAATTATAATATACGGGATTCCAAAGTGCGCACTTCATTCACCACAAGAAAGAGAACCTATCAATTACTAAGATGTGCAACGTATATAGAATTGATAGTGCATATTTGCAAGTATATCTACCTTGATACTCTTTCAATCAGGGGTGTTATGCAGAGCGCTCTGGACGGCACCCCTTCCTTCAAGTACACAATACCAAGTGAATATGCACCTTCTCTCTGAAAATTTTCGTGCATATTTTTAATAGTAATAACTAGCATACCGCCGAGCTTTTATACCCTTAAAAATTTTTGATCACCAGCCTAGGATTGTTCTTAAATCCTTGAGCAACAAAATATGTAAATTCGCCTGAATTCAAGAGATTAAATCTCAAAAACTCAAGCAAGCAAATACAAGGCCTAAGCTTTGGTGAAACTTAAGATTGGCATTTTTTTAAAATCATCCTTCAATCATTCTTATATTTCAGAGAATTTGAGTTGTACTATCGCTATAAATTTATGAATATGGTGCTAATATACTTATTAAAGAGGTGTTTAGTAGTGGAGAGAAAATCCAAACGTTTTCTGAATCCCTAGCCATAGTGGAATCGAGGTACAGTACAATCCTGTTAACTCGAGCCCTGGGTAACTCCAACATTCGCTTAGTCGCACAGATTTCTTGTCCCCCTTGGATTTGAGGACTGTCATCGAGACCTCTGGTATCTCGGGCATTCGATAAGTCGGGCGAATTTGCTGCCTCTCCCTGAAGGTCCGAGTTAACGGGATTGTACTGTAGTTTCTCCAATACAAGCATGGTAGACAGGACTCGTGTTAAAAGTTGGGAGGAGGAGGAGGGTGGCAACCAGTTTGAACAGGGCTTATGGTGCGCGCTGATAATGCTATATACCTCTAATTTTGTGCTATCACCTTTAATAGTTGCTCGTATTTGGCATTGTGAGATCTAGTTTTTTACTACTACCTTATAGTGGGGCCTTTATACTATGGGGCCACCCATGACTGCACGAGAAAAATCTTCCAAATACAGAAATTATTCATTTAACTACATCCCATTAGGGATATCAAAACTATCAATCACCCACAAATTTGGTTATTCAGTAATCTCGATTGACAGTCCCATATTCTTTTAACAAATATTCAACTGGTTTTGTATGTAAGCGTTAAATAGTTAGAAATTGGATTACCAATATCTCAAATACCATCCCATATGTTCGATTAGTCATTTGGTCAATATTCCTGGTTACCCTTATCTTGCTGGTATAGAACATTCCTAGGGGCTGTTGAGTAAATAGATTCATGGGGAGATGTTAATAAGAAATTACACGGCCTCGTTCTACGGGCTGAAAAATCGACATAAGGTGCAAAGTTAAAGCTCCACACTGATTGGGTGTAGCGTTTGTGTCAAACTTGAACTTGAATTTAGTCTATCTGTGAACCAGGAATTATTTTTGAAGGCTTAAATGCAGATGTATTGTACCCCTTTTGCAGGGTAATTTAAGTCTCTCCTATTTAGGATTATGTGACAATCTTTTAGATATCGGGGATCTTTTAAGCAGTTTTCGTTGGTGAGGACTTAATATACAGGAAGCGCCACACCTTCCAACATTAATTTATTTAAAAATTTCAGATAAATTTGAACAGAAATTGATTGGAGTAATGAAGGGGAGGCAGCAATAGAAACATTGATACATGCATAAGACGGCAACGACAACGAGTGGTAAACGGAGTACAGGCATTTTTGATAAGAAAGTGGTTTATAAGAAAGTAGTACTCAGCTGCTCAAAAGTTAAGAAGACTCAGCACTGGACTTTTGAGTCTTAAGAAAATTTCTTAATGTTCATGTGTTTAAAATTCGATCAATCTGTGTACAAAATGTCATGTAAGTGATTTTAGCTACCATCTAACTGTTTAACTCATGTTATTTACCAAGATTTTATCATCATTTCAAGCGTACATAGAGTTTTTCACTTTCCATTAATGTGCATGTGCAAAACATTGGAACTCAAAAACTTTTGCTAAAAAAGTTTCGATAATGGAATCGTTAAAAAGTTAAGAAAGTTTCAGTGCTGGGCGATAAAAGTTTCTTATAAAAAATGTGCAATAAACGTTGGTTTTCAAAGTGCCTTTCCGTGAAAGACACTTGCTAGTGAGGGATTATAAAGGCCTCTCAGGAGTCATGGAGACCAATGGTACCTGCCGTTTTTATCAGTGGGGACATGGGAATTTCAGCAAACTTTTTTCAGGGAACTAGAGACAAAGTTTTGCGAAACTGCCGAGCAGCTTGACATTCCCTTTTAGGGAGCATTTAAAACATGTCTGAGAAAGAGGGAAATTTTGAAAATTTTTTAGGGAACATGGAGTCACAGACCCTCCTTGGGGGCTTCAGTTGTGGATCAAAAAGTCAGAAAATCGAAAGGTCTAATGGAGTGTTTATATACTACTTTTTATATTAGAAGGTACTATGTTAACCCTTTAGCTGAGTGTATGTGCAGTTATCTGTGGTGACTGGCACTCAATATGGCCTAACACTTTTATTCCTTATCTTTGGTTTGAATAGGCAGATATGGGTAGTTTGATTGACTACAAAAAGAAATATGCTTCACCGCAGTTACACCACAAATTTTAGATAAAACTATTTGTCCATTCTTATCAGTAATGACTTACTTTGTCACTATTGATTAAACATTTCCCCACTCCATAATTGATTGCTAATGTAGTATTAAATATTTGTGTTCTAATCCTGCATTGCTGTTTACATCTATAATTGTCAGTTTGATTCAAGTCTAGGGGGAAAACCAAGTATATTGACTAAATGCGCTTGAGGAAACGCATAGCACGCGATTTCATTCTTAACAAGTCTATGGAGGCTCATATTGTACCTTGAAAGTAAACCCTTGGGTAATAAAAATCATTTGGGTACAATTATTAAGAAATCATCGTGCCTAGAACGCGGCCATTTTGTCTTCCATACCTGCTATCTAACTGTACCCACCTTAGAATATCTGCTAGGCCATCTGTCCAAATGCAAGCTGATTAATTCATAAGAATCAAATGCGAAATGAAATCAGTGAAAGAACTGTATCTGCTAGCCTACTATAATTTCATTTTCGAAGGACAGCCTTTGCATGGGTATGTAATCTTGCTTTTCAATTTGTGATAAATTTATAGTTTCTCACCGCAGTTTGTAGTGTTGAATCCTTTGGGTTCCTATAAATTTTTCCTGTTGGTGACAAACGTTTTAAGAGTTCAATGGACTTTGCTCATAAAAGAAGAAATCGTTGCCAAAGCTTAAAACCTGGACTACTTATGATAAGGCACCACTTTCAATCATTCCTTTTCTGTTAGATTTGCTTTGCTTTTGATTAGCTGGGATTGTTGCATTCAGTTACAAGTAAAGGCATACTAGACGGAATTTACAATGGCAAAATGGATTATATCTTCAATGAAAGATATCATAAGCTTGTGATACGTGGATTAAGAAAATCTACATCTTAGTAAGCACACTATTTGCTTTCAAGAAAGAATTTTCTGTCTTTCCATAAACTCTGCAAAAGTGTGAATGGCTTTGTTGATTAGCTATAAATCAGCTACATATTTTGGCTTTATTTTACGGCGTTTGTGGTTGCCTAATAACCGCACATATATTAGTTAATATAGTATATCCAGAAGCTGTAGAGTTATATAAATTAGAAGGGGAGCCTCAACAGCCATTGGCTCAGGACCAATTGCTATGAAAAGGAAGGAGAGAAAGATAGGGCTCAAGGAAACAATTTTTGGCAGACGCACTGAATCTTGAAGAAATGCCAGTTGTGAGTGCATATGCATGCGCAAGCCCCGTAGCCAGGCCTGTCTTTCAGGAGTGGCAAAACTGTCCTGGAGGAATCAACTGGTACAAAATCTGAGAGCATATTTCATACTTTATGTTATCACAATCAAATGGATGATGCGGGTACAGCAAAAGATTGAACTTTCTAGTATTTGACAAAGACTAAATTTGAGCTCAACCAAAATTTCAAGAGATCTCTCCTTAGCTGCAAAGATAAAGCAACAATAAAAAATTTGAACAAAATTCCCAGGGGTGGCGAAAAGCTGGTATCCTGTTGCCCAAGAGCGGCATTTGCCACCCCATGTCACCCCATAGCTGCGGGCCTGGACATGCGCTTTCTGAATAGAAAACAGCAGGCCAATAATAATCATCTGTGAGAATTCAATTCAATAAACTTTTTTTCCTTGTTGCTCCATGTTACCCAGAAAGAGATGGCGTAACCCTCGTACAAGAAGCAGTGACGTAGGTGGCTCTGCGTAGCTTCGAAGGGGGACTTTCTTGGATGGCAATTTTTCCCAAGAGGGATAGACAGTGTAAAATATTAGGAAAAACAACTGGCTCCAGGAGACTTGGGGGTGGAATTGACAAATGAAGCTGATTCAGTGGGGCTACGCCTCTTTCACCCTTCCCCCGCTAAGTGACTGACAGAAGCAGAGGTGCCATCGTAAACTGGAAAGGTGACGTCATAGGTCAATGTGTACCATTCTCCTTCCATAATATTCACATTTGACTAAAAGAATACTATTTGTCTTTCATGTCCACAGCATAAAACTCATTTGTTTCAAGCTCTCAGGCATGTCACTTAATCAGCTCACTTACTTATGACCTTTTTCATATTTCCCTACCACGATGTTGACTCTGGTGCGATAATATATTATCATTCTTTCCAGTAACATATTATCTTCATTCCAAAGTTAAATTCTTCACATTCAAGAGCGGCACATTTCCTTGTAAGAGCCAATATTTGACATGAATTGGACATACATGTCTCCTTTCAGCATGTTATTTATTAGAAAGTAGTTCTCAAACGCTAAACAAGCCAAGAAAGTTTAATACTGGGCTGAAAAGCTTTCTTGTGAAATAAAAATCTGTGTGATCTGTCTATGTATGATGTATTAATTGTCGTTGGCATAGCTCTTAGGTGTGTAAGCTCGCCCGTGGTTACTGTATCCTAGTAGGGCCATGAGCTCCTAGTACTATATAAATTATCATTACAATGCCCATGCATCAAACATAAGGGGGTTATGGGGGTGAGCCAACCCAAACTTGAAAAGTTGCCACTTCAAAAGGAAAAATGGCAGCAAAATGTTATTTTTGCAGGGCAGTTTACTGGACCCACATCATTTGATCAACTGCTGTTACTAAAAAACAATAAAAGTCACAGAAACTTTTCGCTTACATTGGAGTATAAGGGGATTGTTTTACCTTCAGAATAAGATTCTGTCGCCAAATCACTGAATTTTCCATTTTTGTCGGCCAGTTATGTCACTATTTGCAGGGACGCCTGCGTGTGCCTAAAGGGGGCGGGGTGCAAGGTTTCCTCTGAGGGCATATTTATGTATATGTATGTTCCTCCACAGGGTTAGATTTTGGTCTTCAAATTCGACAATGTTTAGTATATTTGTCTCAATATACTACACTATGTACCATAGCAAGTTGGTATTCTGGGGGCTTGCTCCCAGAAACGTTTTCTTCAACCAAACTGTCTGCAATACTGGAGAATACCCCTTCAGAAGATAGGAAAGATGGGAAGAGTTTAGTATGACGAACAATTCATGCCCCTCCTGCTCCCCATGGAAGAGACCAGAGGGAGCAGCTGCTCCTCTTGCCCCCCCCCCAGCGTACGCGTCTCTGACTACTTGTAATGGAACCGAAAAAAGGATTCCATTTGCGTGGACGAAATAGAAGCATGGGAGCGACGCTCATTTTGTCGGAAAAATTTAGGGCCTATATCATCCCCTAGGAGGATATACATCATCCCCTAGGAGGAGGTTTTAGGAACGGCTCTGGTCATTACTGTCCACAATGATTGGGCATGCCTTTCCATGGCCCTATTAAACTGCCGCATCTTGGGAGGTTTTCATATTATGAGTCCTATATAGTTTGCAATTTAGAGTGATGACATCGGCATTGCAATCCGTCATGTAATGCTGAAATATGAATAGAACGTAGGAGAATTGTTTCTGCCTTTTCACATTTTTATAGCGTTGTTTATCAGCCGCTTGCTCTATCATTCTCTTTCAACGGCAATGAAAAGATATTGTGTTTCGTATTTGAACGAAACTGATGTGAACGGGTATGACGTTTGTTATGGATAGCATCCAATTATTCAGTGTTCAATCTGTTGATAAAATAATTGATACTCATGGACAAGGCTAGTCATTAAGTGTTCCTCTTTGATGAGCGCCAATTACAACCTTTTTTTGTAAGAAACCTAAATGCAGATGGGTGAAATAAGTAAGGAACTTGTGTTACCAACGGAAAAAGCCTAAGGAACTTTGCAATTTGACAAGTTATTATAACTACATATAATCAAGAAATAGGAAGCCGATTCCATTCATTTACAGCCAAAATTCACGTAGAGACATTAATAGAACTTCTTTCCTACTTTATTTGTGCCTTTAATCTTGAGGTCTATCCAGAATTGATGGTAAAATTCAGAATCTTGATGCTTCCTTGTTTTTGTACCACTTTTATGGCACTATATGTGCAGCGAAAATTGAATAATGGACAAAGAATTATCGTTGATTCAGCTACTATGCATGTTCAAAACATCGCAATTCATAAATATTCTTTGCTAGAACTTCTTGAGACAATTTTTGCAGCTGTGAGAAAACTACAAAGTTTAAATGCGAAACCATGCAACAAACCTGCCATAGCAACGCATGATCCTTAAACATTGCATATATTATCTTACATTATTATAAATCAGCTAGCAGTTGTTTGCATTCTAAATGATGCAGTACACGTATATAACATTTTACAACCTGCTCCACGTGGATGACATACAAATGACCAGCCTGGGGTTGCAGTGGCAGTACCACGGGAGGGACTGGGAACATATCCCCCCAGTTCTTGCCAAGATCAATTTTCTAATTCGTACAAATTCGAGGTGAAAATGTTAGGGATAGGGTTTGGGACTTCTATCGAGATGTTGAAATTAGTGTGGCAACCAAATCACGGTGTCATTTTAGGGCGTGGCCACAAAGTCCCTCGCAGTCTCTGATGGCCCGGGAGGGTTGCGTATTGAGTTCAGCTCTACTCTCTGCTCAATTATAAAAACTCTTTCCAGTTAATGAAATATGGTGTGGTGAAGCATTTCCTATCTATGTCAGGGAGTTTTTACAGCGTGCAGTTCGACACAAAATGTGCAATTCTGAAACATTTCTGCAGTTTAATCGAAAAACTGTGCAGTTCAAATGTGTTTTATCTAACGATCAATGCATGTAAGGAAATAGATAATGATAAAAACGGTAGGCTTACGTGGAAGATGGTTGGAAAAATATAACTAGAAATGGAATTGTCAGAGGTAGCAGCATTTATCTATCCCTTTTTGACAAAAGCAGGCTGTTCAGTCCCATATGAATCCAGAATTTAATTCTTCAGCTTAGCATCGCTGGATTTCATGTTCAGTTATAAATCTTTCTTTAAAAATACCTTGGTCTATCTCCCTGCTTTAGGCGTTTAGGGGCTGTTGTCTTTTGGGATAAAACCTGCTTTTTTACAGAAGTGAATCTCAACTCAAGATCATCCTTATGACGCAATCAAAATAAGATACTTGATCCATTGAAGCAAAGGTCACTAGCTTGCATTTGGTTGAAATAGCCATAAGCAACATGAAAGGAAATTTGATAATCAAGTCATTCCATCCTTAAAACGATTCATAATTGCCAAAGATAACTTGAAATGATGCGATCATTAGTGGTAATAGGTGTTATACCGCAAATTTGAGGTCTGAGCAGTTTTGCATATCAATTCTGGTTATGGGATGTTGGTCTACCCTGATAGCTGGATACTACACTCTTTTTATAAGAATACTCAAGTTTTCGCCAAGCATCAATTTTCTTAAATGTTGTTGGTTTTGAGCTTTAGGTTATTCTTACAATATTCACAAATATCAAATATGTAACTACATCGGAAGATCAAAGGAATATACTAAAATCTCTGTTGATATCTTACTTCATCACGAAACAGAATACACATGTAGCAGATAGTCAATATGCTATCGATAGTGCAAATGTTAAGCTAAAAGCAATCAGGGACGCTGGAACAAAAGTAGGACTGGAGGGGCAAAAGTTTGGAAAAGGGCACTTGCACTGATTATGAAGTCATAATGACGTCAGAATTTGAACTTAAGGGTTACTTTTCACAGACATATGCTCCCAACCATTGTTACATTTCGTGGCAAGTCATGAAATCCTGGGGATAAAAGGAGATCGAGCCTGAGAGAAGAACTGATGTAAGAAGAAAATTCGAAAAATTGAAATCAGTAGACAGCATAAGAAGGGTACTTTTGCCCCCCTTGCCCCGGCTCTTTGGGGGCAGGGAGTGCACTGCCCTCTCTTCACCTCCTTGCTCCAGTGTCCCTGAAAGCGATAGTGTGACTCGACTATGCAAACTTCTAATTCTTGTTGAAACTTGGGCCTTGCATTATTCTTAAATTAGTCTAAAATTTCAGAGATTCTGAGCCTCAAAACTCTTATACACCTTGTTCTTGTTTTTTTCAAACTTCCTTTCATGAAAATATCTTAACAATGCAAATAAAAATCTCACTGTAGGGATTTTTACTTGGCTAGCTTATAATGATAGTGAATAGCATACATTGCTAAAACTAAACATCAAAGTATGATACTTATACATCAATAACGAAGAAAAGAAAGAAAAACAAAAAACAAAGATATTAACAATAACTACAGTAAATGTAAAAGAAACATGCCTCCTTACATCAAATAAAGTAGTATATAGTATTGCTTAATGCGGTAAATATATTGTAAGCCAAATTTGAAGCATCAAAACTACGAAATGTGCAACAAACATCTGAAGGCCATTGATTAAGGGTTATAAAGTATTGTGGCAATACAATCCTCTTTTATATAAAAAAGGAGTATATTGTTCTGGAAGTTCTTTCACTGAACATTCTTTATGCTTGTTTATCTACAACTAAATACAAATAAAGATAAGCAAATATTACAAATAAAAGGCAACAAATGAAAACATGAAATGCATAAATCTCTTCATATTGTAGTTTTAAGCTGCAGTTTTAAGTCATAAAAAATGCATCAAATTTACTCTACCCTAAGTAAGATAACCAACTTGAGACCCCCTAGCTCAGACAATTTCTCCAGCTAAAGTCATGCAAAATTTCAGCTGAAATCAGAGAAAGCGCCATCATGCCTCGCAGCTTCAGATCGTCATCATGCCTCACAGCTTCAGCTCGTCATCATGCCTCGCAGCTTCATCTTGTCATCATACCTCGCATTTCAATAACTTGTGGCTTGATTATTTTAGGGTTAAATACTAGCAGAAGCCAGTGATGTAAGAATCATGAAAAATCACTCTAATTCATTCCTCAATACTTAACCGAACTCCAAATTTGTTCAAGTACAGGGGTATTCATATTTAGAGCAGAATATTAAATAAAAATAAGCTCGCAAATCTTGAGCAATGTAGAATCCTCAAAGACGTTTCAAAAGGGTTAACTTTATGCAAGGATTACTTGGGAGCTCAGAGGCATGCAGCCCCTTTGCTAAATTCGTGGAAATTTTTGAGGGGTTCTGCTTTCCTTTGAATGATAACTTTTTGAAGGCTTTTCTTGAGTTTTTCTTCTTTCCTCAAGATTTGCAAACTCATTTCATTAATCATTCACAAAACAATATAATGCTATAGTCTGACACAAAATTGGTGTTCCAAGGAAAACCGAGGCATGTATTTAAGTTTTTTGCACGATTTTGGAGGGGCGTCGTCTCCAAAATTCTGTTTTGAGCCATCTATGTTACAAATTTAGCGCTACTTTCAAGGGAGGGCTACGCCCCCAAAGTCTTCGATGAATTTAACAAGGGGACCGGTTTTCATACAAATATAAGCAAAAGCATTTCACATTAGGCAGCACGGAAAGAGTTTGTCTGCTCTATATTACAATAATGTTCATAAGCTAGTCTGACAACAATATAAGAATTCTCATGTACAGTAATTAGTGGTAGACTGAGACACCGTTTCTACTATATCGGATTCACATAAATCCGATATGTTTTCGTAGCGTATTGTCCCTCCGTCTACGCGATGACGATGATGAAAACGATATAAAATCAATACACACATGAATACGATGAAAAATGAATACGGTATCATGTAGACGCATGAATCCTCACTGTCGATCGGGTATGAAAGCATATCGGATTCATACCTTACACGATACCAGTATTCTTTCTGCATCTTATTCATGTGCGTATTGATTTTATATCGGATTCATCATCGTCATCGTATGGACGAAAGGGCAATACGCTACGAAAACATCGGATTCGTTTGAATCCGATATCGTGCAAACGGGGTCTGAGTATTCACTGATCCTTCTATTTCTGTAATTTAATGTTTTCAACTGTAAACGGATCAGTAACAGACACTTCTGAAATTATTAAGGGCAACTTGCACTCAAAAATTTCAAACACATGAAAATTGTCGACTATTGCTAGATATGAACAAATTTTTCTGTAGCTTTGTGACAATTCTTTCAAGTATGAAATTGCTGGGTGGAATTGCTGGGGGGCAAGCGTGCCCTCATCCTTGAAGCAGTAGCTTCTAATAATAGAGAACTTAACCAGCTCTTTAATTTATCAAACCAAACATTCTAAAATTAAAATCAAGCCATTAAAATCAAACCATTCTAAGAAAAACTCAATCTATAACAAATTGATCTCCTTTTGACGTGACTCAGGGACCGGAGATCCATGACACCTTGTTCTGTATGAGACAATGATAAATTTTCTGAGCATGGTAAAATTGGCGGTGAATGATGTATTACCTGTTTTTCTTTTACGTTGCAATTGCCATCTCTTACCTTCGTTTATCGGACTTTTATCATAGTTCGTGATCGCAATTTTTCCTAGCGGAAATGGTTGGTAGATTACACTAAATAAGCATAGCCGAAATCATGCGCTTAATTGCGATAGCTACCGTAATCTTATCGTACAGTAAATAATTGCACGTTTATCATAACTATGATCAGCTTTGTGGTTAGTCACAAAATCAGCACTTGACGACCCATATTCGAAGAAACTTAGCTGGAGAGCTTCAAAGATTTATGTAAGCCAGTCAGTCTGAAGTCTTTGTCAGTCGAATTATTGCGGTTTAATGCATTTGTTTTTAAGAAAGTGCTTAGTAAGAAAGTACACGATTTTTTAAAAAGCTGATTTATAGGAAACGAGCCCTATGCCAACCAAAAATTTTTAATGACCTCAACAAGTAAGCCACTGATAACTCAGTCTTCTACGAGGGAGCATTGCTTAACTTCGTTACGTACAACATCATGAATCGCTTTGTATAAATTTGTCAGAGTATAGAAACTTGATATCCAAAGATTTCAGTTGGAAAGCCAATAGTAAATAGAAAAGCGTGCCGGAGGAACACCTAATCTTTGTGAGTCAAATACTTTCCTTCATCTCAAATAAAATCTTTTATGTGAATAAAGTTAATAAGCAATTAGAGTTATTTTTGTATCCTAGTTACAATACTGCTTTCAGATGCACTTTTACATTATCGATACAAAATATAAACTCTTGTTTAGATTTATGATGTAGTAAAACATCAACAAAGATGTGAATATATTCCTTAAATGTTTGCATGAAGTTACACCTTTGGTATGTAAGAATATTTCTAGGCTCAAAATCAGAAACAGTTAAGAATACTGACGCTCGGAAAAATTTAGGTTTGTTTATTTTAAAAAAACAGCGTACCCTTCATGTATCTCAACATGCCGAAGAAGGAACTGATACTCTCACCACCGATCCAAGAGAAAATTGATTCCATACATGATAATAATGCTGTCATATGCACATTCGTTACCTCCCAGACGGGGTCTAGGACTGACCTTGCGGGTTAGTTGATCGTCTGTCAGTTGTGTAAAAGAGGTGATTAAGTCGGCTACTCTCAATCCACTTTATTAACCTAACAGTCAGCAACGCTGCTTTATTATATGCTTGGGGGTGTCAGCTTTGCACTGCAAAACAGGATTTTTTTGCTTAGTAACAGTAGTTGATCAAATGGATCTGGGTCCAGTAAGTTGCCCTGTAAAATACATTCGACTGCCTTTTTGCCCTGCGAACTGGCAATTTTTCAAGGCTAAGGGGATGGTTCACCTCCTCCCCCTTAATTCTTGTCCTTGCCAACAGTTACTAGGTAGAGCTGTAGCGTGAGCCATTGAGCTTGCTTTTCACTGAAGGGGCCTGGTTGAACAGTTTGCCACAGGTCATCAACACTTGCCCTAATTTTGGATCTCTGGCATAAATTCAAGAGCAGTTGTATCTCCGTGCCCGCTCGCCACCACATGGAGGTCTCCAACCAGGGGCTAGTCGTCGTCATCATCATCATCATCATCATCATCATCATCATCATCATCATCATCATCATCATCATCATCATCATCATCATCATCATCATTATCCTCATCATCATCATCATC
>OLMO02000277.1:13975986-14003339 GCA_900291935.2 Cassiopea xamachana | reverse complement strand
CATCATCATCATCATCATCATCATCATCATCATCATCATCATCATCATCATCATCACTTACGCTTAATTTCAAATGAAAGAAATGGATAGCATCAAACCTCAAAGTGAAAAGTTAGTTTTATGGGGGTGGTAGTGTATCAAGGCGATCGGTTAGCAAAATTATGAAATAATTTGCTTTTGTCGATAAATTATAACTATTCCGTCCCAAAGAAATTAGCTCACAGCACAACTTCATACATCTTAACAGTCTGCATGTCTACTTGGAAGGCCATGGTACTAATTACGCTCAGATCACAAAACTCGTCTCAGAAGTGATCAAAACATGTTCTGGTTGATATCCGAAAAGCTCACTAAGGAAAAATCCTCTGTGAATTGAACATAATTCTTCCGTTGTATTGTGTATGCTTAGTGTGTATATCTGGCCAGTTATGCTTGTAAATATAGGCCAGCTAAGCTGAAACCCTTTCACAAGAACAAACATTTAATTAATATATTAACTGATTTGTAGATTATCCCAAGAGCAAATCCTTTTATCTTTATACAGCTCATTACATTAATGCTCATGTTTTGAAAAACATCACTTTGTATTTAGTTTGCAGTCAACTTATTTGCCCATTAGATGGGTTGACTGTTGGAGTGTTTAGTACAGCTCATGTCCTGTCCGAGGGAGCATAGGCATCAAATCTTGATTGGCTAACAAAGGAATCAGCATCGAAGCATTCCTGCCAATGATGTTGCGAGAATTCGTTCGAAAAGCATCGAGAAGCTTGTTTTGGTGGTAAAAAGTGTGCTTCCTTTGCGAAAGAACTGATAACACGTAGTTTCGAATAATTGAAAAATATTTTGCAAGCATGTTTAGAAGGCTTCAATTCACCTTTCCAGAAGGAGCTAGTTTTATGTCTTGCGTAGATCAAAAGTTATCGGCACTAAAAGAAAAGATGGATAACTTCTGATGGATAACTTCTGAGTAACGTTGCTACTTGATCAATAAAAATGGACAACTGGGATTTCAAAGCATGATAACGTGTAGCTTCAATACACGTTTTTTTATAAGAAAATCATTATATTGCCTGAGCTTCAATTTTCTTAACTTTTCCCGAAATTGAGCCTGAGATTCTCTTAAATTTTTCTTCACTTCTACTGAAGTAAACTGGCTAGAGTGGTTTACACTTTCGTTAATAATATTGTATACTTGAATTTGAATTCCATCTGTAACATTTTGAATGCAATAACGACGAAATACCGACTTTTGGCCTATAAAAGCACTTAATGTTGGAAATTGAGCCTCGTGATTTTCTTACGATTTTCTTAAGATTTTGACGATTTGAGCTTCATTTTCTTATAAAGTGTTTTCTTATAAAAAAGCGTGTATTGAAGAATTTAAAAGGGCCATGTTTCCTAGCAGTTTTCTTGCTTCTCCTTCCTTGGATACCGTACAAGGAAGCAGATTCTCCCCTTAATATAATAAACTGACACTATATACACTTCTTATAAGGAACCCAGAGGGCTAACCCTAAAAGGTCCCTTTTCATAGACATCTAATGAGTAAATTCTAGTACTAAAAGTTCCTTACAAGTAAGGTACAAACACAAGACAACATTGAAACGCTGAATTTTGCTTCAATTCTGACTTGAACGCAATACCAAAAACCAAAGAAAAGTAGGAATGAGGCTTTATAAATGTATTATCTATTTTAGTTTTGGCTGCAAGTGAATGGAACCAGCTTCCCAATTCTTGATTGATTGCAGTTGTAAAAATTTTCAAATTGAAAAGTGCCTTAGGGATTTTTCCTGTAGTAGTATAGGGTCTTTAAATGTTCCAGCCTTCTAGCCAGTTACAGCTATGCATGACCCTACTCTTCTGTGCTTAATTGTAGGGGGGTCATATTGCATTTTTTGAAATTTTTCACCCCACATAGCATTTTATAATGCCCCCCGTTTTAGCAAAATGTGGCCATCATCACTATCAGCAAAATTTTCACTGCCATTTTCATCCCAGCATACATGATTCAACTCTTCATCAAGTACTTCATAACCCTTATCAGGTGGAACACTGTCTACCACTCCATCCAATTTTCGCTTAACACCAGTTGGTGGGATCATTAACTCTTCTACTTTATTTCCCTGCTTTCAGATGTGCTTTTGCTTTATCATTGCAACATATAAACTCTTGCTTAGTCTTATGATGTAGTAAAACATCAACAAAGATTGGAATATATTCCTTAAAGCTTTAGGCAAAGCATTGCTTACCTTGGTACTTAGGAATAATGTAAGAATAAGTCAAGGCTCAAAATCAGAATAATTTAAGAATATTGAGGCTCAAAAAAAGGTTAGGTATTCTTATATGAAGAATATGATCGAGAAAGTTATTGAAGATTGAAGAAGGAAGAATATGATCATTGAAGACTGAAATTGGAGGATATTTGTAGGCTGTTCCATAGTCTTTGTAATTTCACTCCCATAATCTGCTATCATCAGGGACGAAACTTAAGGGGGTATGGGAGGTTAAGGGGGTATGGGGGGCGAGTCAACTCTAAAAATTTGCCATTTCGCAGGGCAAAAACGGTCGTACAATGTATTCTGCAGGGCAGCTTGCTGGACTCAGGACTATAGGCCAACTACTGTTACTACAAACAAAAAGGTCACAGATGAACGGTGTTCGCAGCGCAACCTTTGATACCCCCCAAAAAAATTTATTGAAGTTACGTCCCTGGCTATCGTCTGCAATTGTTAACTTTCGATTTTCCAAGTTGAAACTTCACAAAGATTTCAGAAATTCTTTCTTGTTTAGGGCATGAATATTGTATCTTTCGATTCTTCGTGCATAAAATTGGTTGATATTCTGAGTAAATGATACTATTCAAGCCAAAGCCTCGTATTTGACCCTAGTATCAATATGCAATACAACATGCAAAAGTGTATACTAACAAAAGAAATGACAGACGTGGCCAGAAGGAGGACACTGCTCTGTTTTGAGGTGACAAGAGTCCTCATCGATCATTTTCTAATTTGTTATTTATAACAAGTTATAACATCAAAAGTACTTTACGAGACAGGTTAAATCACGGATCTAGCAAAGCGAAATGCCATCCCAAATATTGAGATATGGCCACCCTAGGTGTTTGGCAATATTGTTCATTTCCTTATGCATATCAAAGACACTTTGTGCAATGACTCTTCATTTGGGAAGTTCTCTTGCTATGAACTGGAAGTGACTAATATTCCTTCCTAACAGAGAGGGTACGCATTTTGACCCAATAAAGCATTAGCTACCAATTGCATTTCCTAATTTCCTCTGGCTTTTCAGCAGGCGTCTCGTGGAGGGAAGCTCAGACCCCCTTGTTAATATTATGAGAACTTTTGAGGGGCTCAATCCCTCTTTATTAAACATTTGTTAGCAGGGATGTGCCGATTGAGGTGCGTGGTGTGGCATCGCGCTACCCCCAATATTTTCAAATTTGCAATAAAATTGTTTAAAAGGCAGCCATGCTGCAAGAGAGTTGACAACAGTATTTTCTGTGACCATTTTCTTTATTTTTAGTAACAATAGTTGGTCACCTTGTGAAAACGCCCCCCTCAACAGAAGGTGTCTCGGCACATCACTGTTTGTTAGGTTGGAAAAGTTCTTAACTATGCAATTAGGAAAGGAGGAGAGACAAAACCGTATACTTGCCTTCTCCTTCGTGTAATATTTTCACATGTACAGCAGTAGTAAAAAATCTGTTGACAAAATTTCAAAAATCGGCTTGGCTAAGGGCGTGGTCAATGTATTTCCTACAACACAAACCCCCCTTCTTACAGTATTAGGACGGCACAATTGCTTCTCAGGCTTTTTGAGATAAGGAGTAAGGGTCATTACTAAGGGTAATGGAGAAAGGTATGAGATTTTCAGTGAAACTTAGTTTATTCAGTCTTTGTTTTAGCTTAGTTAGAAAATTAACTTTGTTTTGTCTTTGGTTGCCAGCAGCAACATTGGCCTGGGAGCCTACACCCATAGCTTATACTGGGCAGCCTCCATTTCAATATGCTAGATAACTACTTGATGTCTGGGAAAGATTGCCCATTATTATCATCTTTTGACAAAAAATTTCCTGATTTTTATGTCAACAAAACTTTATTTCTTTAATAATTCAATTTGACTTCATAATTTAAAACACACCAGTCTCCTAGCCCATTTTTCGAAAGCTGGTAAAACTTTCGTTTTAATCAAATAACAGAAATATGTAATCTTGTCATACCGTCAGGAAAGCAGTATTTTAAAGTGAGGTAAAATTGTTCTCAAAACTGTGGAAATGTTTAAAAATTTATAGAGACAGCCAGCAATTTTAAACTGAGCACAATAGAGTTAGGTATGTTGATGAAAAAGTAGTTGGCGTTGAACAAGCATTTTACTTGATACACGTTTTTTATAAGAAAATCATCATTTTGACTGAGCCTCGATTTTCTTAATTTTTCCCGAAATTGAGCCTGAGATTTTCTTAGATTCTTCTGAAACTCTTACTGAAACAAACTGGCTAAACTGGTTTACACTTTCGTTATTAATATTGTATACTTGAATTTAAATTCCATCTTTAACATTTTGAATGCAATAACGACGAAATATCATGGATTTTTGTTCCATAAAGCACTTAATTTTGGAAATTGAGCCTCGTGATTTTCTTAAGATTTTCTTAAGATTTTGACCATTTGAGCCTCATTTTCCTATATACTTTTTCTTATAAAAAAGACGTGTATAAAAATCCTTGCTTCTTTGTTGCTGTCTTGCGCTCGTTTTCATTTCCTTATTGTTTTTCGCTAGATTCCAAATTCAGTTGGTGAAAGCTTCATGCAGAACATTTTGTAGTGAAGTTTATTGACGTAACAGATGAAAAAGTGGAAAATGTGCTACATTGTAGAGTTGAGAATTGGTTGGCTATTCAACAATAAGTTCTGTGGAGCTTTACAATGCAGCAAACGCTGTTCAATGACATGCAACATTATTGTCTACGGCCATTCATATAAAAATGTCATCGATATAAAGCAACAAGATTAAAATCAAAACAACGAGCTACAAGTTTTGAAACAGACGGCAGCCAGGCTCAATTTGATAGAAATAGGACCTATGACAATCCTGTGGAATACAGCCCATGAACATTACCCTACAGGTAAACGCACCCACTTTATCAGTGCTGTAGATTCCCGAACTAGATTTGAGGGACTGAGACTTAGAATTCAATTACCCCATAAGAAAACATGGCAATGTAGGATATTTCTATACGTAATCTCAGCTAGTTTTGTGGCACAATTTCTCTTTCTCTCCATTGTCTACGGACCTGTACATTATTGGTGTGTTGATAAATTCTGTAGGTTGAGAGGGAGTGTTTTAACTGTCCTATCTTGGCTGTGACATATTTAACCCTTAATTATAAGGTTCTAAGGAAAGGCTGCTAGTGGAACTACACATATAATGCGGGAGAAAAACGTTAAATTTCAGCTAGGTTAAAGAGCCACCTTCGTTTGAAGAAATATGAGCAGCTCAGATGTGGAGTTGCTGCATGGTCTACAATTGACACCTTAGTTTCGTATGCATTAATTTACCAACTGTTGGAACAGAGAGCTCGTCACTAAAGAAATCAATCAATCAGCCCCAATCAGTCAACCACAATCTGTCACAATAAATCACAATCAATTACAGTTACGATGAACTTAGATTTGACGCATAATTATACAACAGAAAGCACAGTCGTGTAAACAAACTCCGAATGTCACAAACTCGATAAAACTTATTTTAAATCAGAATTTTGAACTGAAATAAGGGTTATATTGATTGCTCAAGCATGCTTTCCAATTCATGATTTTAACTCAAACTGGTACATATTGAAAATGCACGAAAGCCACTGGAAATGACTCGAACAGAGTCCACTTCTTATCTGAATTAAAATCTGCTATCTAGACATACTCAATGGGTCAAATAGACTGCAAAACACTGCATTGAAAGATGAACAAGATTTCATTCATCCTCATCTACAGTGCAACGTGAGATAGAATTTTTTGATATTCAAATAAAATAGAACATGATTATATCTATTTTCACGTAATCAGCTGAGACCACCCCCTGATTTTAAGGAACAATGGAGTCCAGTGTCCACTGTTGCTATGCAGAATAGTCAGTGCATTACGGGCGCGACTGTACGCAGTCTCCTGTCATTTTAACGACTTAATTACCCGCCTTTCATGCAACGTCATTCATTTCTTTCCATCACCCAGATCACGCAGTAATTAGCAGCACTTTTACGGGTTTAATGACCAATAGTAAGACTACGGGCCGTTTGCTCAAATCGATTGAATGTGAAAAGGATCGGATACCAGTGCGCATGTGATAAATATCGTGTATGGCTAACCAGCCAATTGGATGCGCCCCTGCAGATCACTCTGTTATATAAAGGTCTGCTGATTGTCCTGGCCAAAGGGTCAAGTGTTGATAAAACGATTCATTCGGTGTGACTTCTTCAGTCAAAGACATCGGAGGTGTTGTGGTCGAGAATTTGTCACACATACTATTTGAGTCAATGTAGTAGAGATGGCTTTGATGGAGGACGCTACTCACAGCCGCTATAGATCGTACGAAGTTTTAGTCAATGCAGTGATATCTGTTCTTATCCTACAAGGCATTTTATCAACCAGGTAAGCTCAATTATTTCACCTCTAATCTTCGTTTGTCGGTCTTGAATTCCTGTTGTCACCTGCGCTAATTGCCGTGCGAAGCTTCGACCATAAATTAGTTGACCATGTAATAATTCAGTTTCAGTGTTTGAAAATTATTGAACCGCACTTACACATCGTCCCCGAGTTTGCTTGTTTTCAGTAGTGTGGCAACTGCAGCGGCAGGAATTCGAGAGACCTCAGATTTCGCACAGGAGCTAGAACCGATCGAAGCTCGAGTTGTCTTCAGTACATACAGTGATCAGAAGAGTATACCATACCAATTTTAACTGTTGAATTTGGACCTCGGAAACTATACAGCCATCTAGATAAGGAAAGCGAATGCATTTTCTTGCGGAAATTCATTAAACTGTAACCACAGATGCGCGAAACACGTTTGTAGAGTATAGCTATGTATGTTTATCTCGCTATTCAATTCAAAGCTTTGATCCGCATGCTGTCAAAGATCTTTTAGTTCTTAAAAAGACCTTCAAAGGGAACAGGCTTTTCAATGAACTCATTGCTTTTTCAAGCATACCCACGCAATATGAGTAAAACCAACTAATGCATGAACAATTTCTTTACCACTTCTGAAAAAGTGGCAATTGCATTGTGGCGCAACTATTTGAAGTTATTACTAAACTATTTTTATTAACGCAAACTCTTTTCTAAATTTGTTGAAAATTTTCTCCTTTGTGAATGTTCGTATATCTACTAGAATGAGTGTTGCCTTCTCTCTCATCTTTTCTTCCAGAGAATAGTCTCTAAGAATATAAGGACTCCAACTTGCTGAATATGTAAATAATTTAGGATAGTAAACGCTCAAGGGTCGGCAAGACTTCGATTTTCAGTTTATTTTGTGTTATTTTTAGATAAAATTCTATGCTGTAGATATAGTTTTCATTGCTCTGTCCTGTTCTTGCTTTGTAATTGGGATGAGCTAGCCCATTCAAACAAATTCAACATTTTTCTTTAATTTTCATGTAAATTTGTACTTCTTTTCACTTAGAAATAGGAGAATAGTCTAGAACCCAAAAAATCAATTAACTTTAGGAATATCAGGTTCAGCGAGAGATTAGGTGTTTTTATGAAAATATAATGTGTAAACTCGTTTTTATAACAGTAAAGTTTATACGAATATTAAGGCTCAGAATCGCTGAAATTTAAGAGTAATGCAAGGCTCTAGTTTCATCAAGACATAAGAATCTTTGCATGACAGTTATAATACTGCTTTCAGATGTACTTTTGCATTATCGATACAAAATATAAACTCTTGCTTCGTTTTATGATGTAGTAAAACATCAGCAAAGATTGGAATATATTCCTTAAAGTTTTAGGCGAAGTTACACCTTTGGTATTTAAGAATAATTCTAGGCTCAAAATCCGAAAAAGTTAAGAATATTGAGGCTCGGAAAAAATTCAGGTATGTTTATAATAAAAGAGTGTGATTAAAGCAATTTGAACTATACCAATGTGTCACCTCGTGTCAAAGTTTTTACGAATATCTGTATCAAACCAGGAAAAATAATCTAGGTGCATTCTAATGGTTACAGGAGGAAGACCTTTAATTTACCACTAGTCAATCTTGTGGCTATCCAAATTGTTTTTTGCCTGTTTAAGAAATTGTCTTCCTACCTTAAACGTCATATCATTAAGATGTGTCAGCAACTTCATGGATGGAAATCTGTAGCAGAAAAGGTGATCTGATGTCAAAAGGCTACGGTGAAATGATTACATTACCATAACAGTGTTACCATAAACCGATTAAGCTGAACAACTCAAGCATTTTTGTCAAGCGACACAATCTGAATGCGTTATCAGCATCAATGATACAATTGTATGTTGTCAACTACGTAATTAGATCGTAAGTTTCTAGAAAATGCATGACTTTTAAATATGGAACTTATCTGCAAATGGTTTATGTAAGTAATTCCGCGTTTGAGGGACTTAGCGAACGGGGAGCCTTTGTAGTGGGAACGTTAAAACCTTCTCTACAGCTGGTCACGACCTTCGTCAAAAACCTACAATTATGCAGAAGTTTGATGATATCAAACGCTGCTTAACGTTAACAGAAGTGAATGAAAATCATGACTTGTAGTTCATAACTTACTATAGAGATGTGAACATCTGTGGATATAGCAGGGGCGTCGAAACAAATTTCAAAGTGGAGGGGCCAGGGATAAACTCGGAATTCTAGTTATCGGTATCGGCTAAAACATCTCTTTCACCTTTCATGGCACCTTCTTCTGGAAAATAGTATAAAAGAGCTGAAAAATACTATTTTATGAAGACAAAGGGGGACCAGTGCCCCTCCAGGCCACCCCCTATTTCGACGCCCCTGTATAGACGTAGGAGCATTGAAGAAGTTAGGGGGCATGTGCAATATTGGGGGGTCATCCATGGTGTAATGGAAACAGTAGGGGCCCTTAAGAATCTGGTAAGATTGTGACCCCACATTCATTTTCACACCAAAAAATACATAAGGCCAACTCTAAGGGGCATTTTGTGAGTCTCAAAAGCTAAGGGACCATTTGGAATTGAGTTAATCCCATCATTAGTTTGTTATGTTACTGTTGGTGAAATTTACACAAGAATATAAGGACTCGGGGTATCTTCTGAGGCGCAGGTCTGTCCACATTCCAACTAGGTTTGGCTGTTTTGCCCTTGTTCAGCAACTGCCATTACCACAACCATCGCTACGGACGCACTACATATGCACCACACACACTCAAGGACGAAACTTAAAGGTGGTATGTGGGTGGTTCACCCCAATCTTGAACACTTCCCACTTAGCAGGGAAAAAATGGCAGTACAGTGTATTTTTCCAAGGTAACTTACTGTATCAAGGTCTAGCAACTCACTATATTGTGACCATTTGACCATCTATTGTTGCTAAAAGAAAACAGGGCTACGGAAAACGCTGTTGCCAACTCGCTGATTATAGATCATGCACACACCAGAGCACACAAACTCAAGCACACATCTAAGCACAATCAAAACGCACAACTAAACTCACACGTCAAGACACCGTTGTTTGCAATGACTATCGCACACTAAAGAAGAATCGTTTGATTTTTGTACTCCAGCGAACCAGGGGTGTCGAAGAAGGGGGCTCAGGGAAGCTCAGCCCTCCTTTTTAAAATTATGAGATATTTTGGGGGCTGAGCCCCCTTTCATCGAACATCTTTACGACTGGATAAGTTTATAACTATGCATTTGCCAAATGAGAAGAAAGGAAAGGTTCTCTTCTATCAATAATGCTACAACCCTATACTTGCTTTCTCCTTCTTTAAATACTTTCAAATGCACTGATTTCACAAGCACATTATTGTCATACAAGGAAAATTAGGCGTGGTTAAGGCGTGGTCCACATAATTCCCACAACACAGCCCCCCTTTGTTGTAGCTTTAGGACAACACCGCTGCAGCCAACCTATGCCAACACCGTTACTCACTCACGTTACTAATAAAGCCCTTGCCCGTGTCAATTGCCCATAGCAGGCCAAACAAAATTCCTCTGTCTATTGCTAATCGGAATGTACAAAAAATTAGCAATTCTTGTTAATCACTCATTTATTTCTATGTCGCATCGTTTGTTCCAAGGGACCATTATTGTTCCTCGGATTTCAAAAGCTGCGTTTGTGACACTTAGCCTCTAACATCATGAATTATGCGTCAAGTAATTATTCGTCTTTCATCTTCACCGTATTCTATGGAATCGAGCGCTCATTATTTACATCGAACGTGTTAAGTTTCCAAACCCTTGTTGCCTGCTTTCAGCAAGTATAGCCCCATTGTGCTACGATATATTGGCACCCATGCATAAATACCGGACCATCGCTCTGCAGATGTGTCAATATTGTCAAGCTAATTATGCCACCAAGCGAAGCATTATGCCACCAAGCGCATTTAGACGATTCAAGCCTCTGGTTCGATATGGACACCATCAAGCAGACCAAGACCGCAGGCATTTGCCTGTTACCCACTATAAGTGTCTTATCTCCGAAAACTCCCATCAGTTTACGTACCTGGTTCAACATTCCACTGAACACCAAGTGTGTGCCAGGCCACAACATGACATTGTATTGTGAGCAAATGTTGAAATGAGCTTGTTAATCCGGAGCAAAGTAGAAAAATTTAATCCATGGGCTTAGCAAGGGGACTGTGCCTACCCCAGCCCCCCAAAGATTATATCCCTGATGTATATGCATCGTGGCAGGAATATGGGGCATTCATGCATCTTTCTCTATGGAAACATAGGTCTACGCTCGTTTTCTGCTCAATAAAACACGCCAATCTCTACTTCTACACAAGTCCTTTTTATAAGACAATAGTTTATAAGAAAATGGGCTCAAATCGTCAAAATCGTAAGAAAATCTTAAGAAAATCATGAGGCTCAACTTCCAACATGTAGTGTTTTTCATGGCCAAAAATCGATATTTCGTCATTATTGCATTCAAAATGTTACAGATGAGATTCAAATTCAAGTATACAATATTAATAACGAAAATGTAAACCATTTTAGCCAGTTTATTTCAGTAAGAGTTTCAGAAGAATCTAAGAAAATCTCAGGCTCAATTTCGGGAAAAGGTAATAAAATTGAAGCTCAGGCGAAATGACGGTTTCCTTATAAAAAAAAACGTGTATACTCGTTGATCATAGGATACACTTCTGATCAATTAGCTTCTGGTCATAAGAAATATTGCTGAGGATACGACTTGAGTTTTAGGATATTTTGATAAAGCTGCGTATCAGTAGCGTCAGTGGTGTGCCGAGACACCATCTTTTGGGGGGGGCGTTTTGACCAATTGACCAACTATTGTTACTAAAAAAGGAAAAGGTCACAGAAAGTACTGTTGCCAAATCACTTCCAGCATGGCTACCTTTTAACCAAAGTGCTTGAAAATTTGACGATATTGGGGAGCGCGAGGCTCCCCACGCCCTCCATTTGGCATATCCCTGAGTAGCGTGGAGTCAAATAATATAGGGAAAGGTGAAAGAAAGGTCCCGTATACTTTTCTATCAAGGGGAGTTTTTGATAGAAAAGACGCTTATAATGGGTCACAGGCATATAAAATAGGGTCGCCAGTTCCTTTTTGCGTCTTCTTTATCTCCACCTCGTTACTACCAGGTAAGCAATTACTGTTGTGTGGACAAAAAGCGAGCATTCAGCAGAAGTTCGTGTCTGCCTCGAATCCAGTGATGCTTAGGAATATACGCCCAAAAGTCCAATGAAGCACGGACGGACTGGCCAGTCGGGTGAATGGCCGAAAGGCCGGCTGCATGAGATGGAGAAAATGTTAAATTCTGATTACATAAAAGAACTGACGTCAGAGCTGTAAATCTATCAGAAATTTTTAGCATTTTGCAATAACTCTGCCCACCTATTTAGGCTTTCTAGAATTCATGGGCCGGTTTAGTCACAATTTGCCCAGGCCGGTTTAGTCACACTTTACTCGGGTCGGTTTAGTCACACTTTGCCCGGGCCGGTTTAGTCACACTGTGGCCGGTCCGAGAAGTTTAGCCAGTCCGCCCCTGAAATGAAGTAATGAACAACACCCTAGAGGCGTTTTCAAGACATCCTCGACTTTCTTCAAGTGAAGTGCGCAATATTCTTAAAGCCGTGTAATACATTGGACAAATATTTGGAGTGCGCAGGCCAATATGTCAAGGATCTTGCAAGGCTCAACGGTTTAGTGAAAGAGTGTTAATTGTACTTGGCACAGGTAATACTTACAGAGATTTGTAGCGATTCGACCCCCTCAAGGCTAGAGGAATATTTTTGCACAGTTTTTTAGTGTGAATATCCTTGCATCCCCGATGCTGTAAACATTTTTTATATGATTTTCGGATAAAGTTACTCCTTTTACTCGTAAAAATATATTGAAAATTAATCTTAGGCTCAAAATCGGAAACATTGCAGGATATTGAAGCTCAGCTAAGTTGAAAATGTTAGGTATTTTGATTTAAAACAGAGTGTATGTCAGCTTAGGGAGCTGTCATTTTTAATACTGGGTACAGGGGTGGAAGAATTTTTGGAGGGGTGTCAAATTTATTAATCTTGTTTTATTGGACTGCCAAATTTTTTACCAATTCATGATGGGGTAGCAAAATTTTGAAAAAATCCCCACCGTAAATTATTATTTACATGCTAAGTGCAGAATGTTTATTTTTTCTAAAAAATATGTATAAAAATGCTTTCTTTTTCAAAATAAAAAATTTGTGAGTAAAAAGTTATTTGAAATAATCAGTTAGTGTTTTTTGTTTCTTTGATTCCCTTTTACTTTTCCATTGTCTTTTCTTTCATATCCAGATGCATTTTTGGCACTTTCAAGCTTTAGATCCAAATTGAATGATACAAATAGAAATATTGTTGGGTTATGAAATTCTTCCAGCATTTGAAAATGGGGCATCACATATTATTGAATATAACGAATGGGGCACGTAAACTTTTCAATCTATCCCAAAAATTCTTCCACATCTGTACCCACCAATAAAAATGACAGCTCAATTAAAAGTATCTCGTGCAGTTTCTAGCACACGAGCCAATCTGGTCAAGGTCTGTATTTCACTGCTCAAATTCTGGCGCAAACAGTGCCCAGATTCCATTACGATATATTATGCGCTACTGACAAAATGCTGAGACAAGACAAAGTTACCGCCAGGGCTGTGGTGTCTTCAACTAGAGATTAGCTAGATATTTGCTGATCAACCAATTTGTCGTGGTGTTTTTATGGGTAACCGCATCTAGTAGGATGAAATAGCAGGAGACAGGTGTGTTCTGCAGCTCTCATCGCAATTAACTTGGTATGTCAATATCATCGCTTTTGAATGCAAGTCTATGATGTCATAGCTTACAAGCGTCGGTATCCCAGTGTTCCAGGGGTGGATATAGCATGGAGCATTGGGGAAGAGCATTGGGGAAGAGCATTGGGGAAATTATTACTTGGCTCCTCAATGCGTGGGTGGTAGGAAACTCTGATTCGGCTGCACCTCTAAGACTGCTAGACTACTTTGATATGCCTCTTTATGCAGGAACTTTTCTCTCTCATATTTACAACCGTAGATGAGCCTACCCTACTTGGGCAGAAATCTCTTACATATGGGCAGTTTTCCTGAAAGAACAATAGGAAACTTGGGCAACTTTTCTGACTGTTCTCCAGATTGCCTTCCTCATCCGGACAGAAATGTTACAGTCCCCTTACATTTGAGGTTGTCCTACGCCTATGCACACAACATATTGTGCAGTTTTAATAGCGTTTAGTAGATATGAAAATAAATATGTAAAAATGAAAATATGTAAAAATCAAGTGAAATGCTAAATCTCGTACTGGATACCTACGGTTCTCTCGCCCCTTTAATCCGCCATTGCAATGTTCTACATTACTTAGATTCAAACTTGCTTGTTGGAAAACGGAAGTTGAAATTGAGATGTTAAACTTGCAGTACTCCCACAGAGAAGTATCCTTCTCCCATTGAAATGTACCTGAAGAAAGCAACTTGCTTCATGTGTTGAACTTGCAAATATTCAGCTCGGTTCAGTTTTTATCATTACGAGGTTAGTGGATATAACTGCTATGGCCTAAGTTCGAAGGGGATAAAACATGTGCTCTACTTACTAATGCGCATGCGTAAAACTATACACGTTAATGTCCGCTGACTAAAAACAACATAGCAGAACATATATACTCAACACCTATCAATTCCAATGCTCATGGAAGAGAGCTCGCGGATACTTTATATTCCCAAAGCAATCTTGTCTCTGCTTGACAAAGGGGAGTTTAAAGCCTATGAGATGCCGACTGGCAACAGATTTTGCTGCCTTACCCATGATTTGTCGATCTTATTTGGAAAGCCAATCAATCTTGTATTTTCACATCTGTTGGACAACGCCCATAAGCATAGGAAAATGGGTGGCAGGGGGTGTATCCCCCTAAGTTGGACAGAAATACAGAAATACGTTTCATTCGTGAAACTTTCCTGCAAGAGCAGTAGGCATTTTTTGACTGTTCTCCAGGTCTCTCTACTCTTTCGGGTAGAAAGTGTACAGCCCTTCAAAATTCCAAGTCCTCCTACGCCCCATGGATTCGCCCCTATCTGCAGCAGTTCCTAGGAAGTTCATTACAACTGAGATGATACTGAGTCCCTCAGTGCAAAGATGTACGGAGACATTTCTCATTGGGGGGCAGGGGGAGGCCTTTTGATCACTTGACCAAGAACTGTTACTGAAAAAAGGTCACAGAATACTGAGACCATGTCTTTTAATAACATGGCTGGCTTTTGATCAATTTTCTAGCAATTTTGAAAATACTGGTGACATCACGCCCCACGCCCCTCCATCAGCGCATCTTTATCTTAGTGTCTGCTTGGGTGAAAACGACCAAAAAATAAAGCATTGAGTTAGAATAGTCTTAACTAGCTCAGACAAGAACACTTTTAGTCAAGCTGCTTCAGTATAGCATTGCAAATCGTCCCTTGGAAATATCAACCATACCTACCTCGATATCAAATAGACGATAAGTCTTGATTCAATCAACCCAATTTACAGTAGCCATGGGTATATCTTTGAGGTCATTCTTTCAAGCCAAATATTGACACTGAAAAGAGATATAGAGTATTAGAGAATGTCTATTAAGTGTTAAAGATTCAGTTGTCCATTAGACTTTGGCAATAATTAGTCTTATTGGCTTTACTGGTTAGGTCCGTTTCTCACATCACCATCTTCGACAGAATAATGTTACTTCCATGACGTTTTACTTTTGCTAGCATTCATATTAGAAGTGCATCAGATATTCCCTTTCCTCCTCCCTTTTATGTATCAAACTACCTTTCTATGGATATATCTCTCCTTCCTTATCTCACTTTCAGGGGAGAGTTTAATAAGGAAATGTGAACCACGTATAGGTTACTAGCGGTTTCTGTTCTTTGCAGAAAAAGTGAATCCAATGTATTGAATTTCAGGTCTTGCTTTGCAGGTCTGAAACTATTGCATGCAGCGCTTATTCTGAGGAAAGTTTCCAAGATCGCACTTTGTTAAAATAAAGCTTGACCGCACCCTAATTGAGCCTTTTTAGTGGTCAGGCTTTTCAAGCAATCCAAAATTTCATATGTAACCGTTTGTTTTTGACGCCATATTGAATCGTATGTTCACGAACGTACACAGACCAAGGAGAGCAAAGATTTTTGCGATATAAGAAGCATATGAACGTGAGAAAGTAGACCAAACTTTTAAACTTCCAAGACGGTACTCGAGATTTCCAAGACTACTCTAAACTAGCCCCTGGTAGCATACATTTGTGAAAGTTGATGGCTGGGAAGGAAGTGGCATATAATAAGGAATGCTAAAAATTTTCCAATAATCATGCTGAATTTTTGAGAGCTAAGAAAGAAAGTTGTTATGGGTTTTGAAATATTGTATATATGGGTTTTCTTCAATAATCTTCCTTCTTCTACTGAATAAGACTTGTTAGTATTTCAAGTGTACATGAAACTGGTTCACTCTCCATCAATTTGCATGCGTACATCAAACTCATTTTCGCCTTTTCCATACCTCCGCAACGTTCTTTTAAACAATAATGCTTCCTACTTAGTTAGACCCATGTGAACATGGGCGGCCTCTTCTTCCTTTCCTGCACCCCAATAATGTACCGAGGCGCTACCTTACCCACAGTAATTGTCGATCGTGGTAATTTACATGTAGCCAAGTTGCCTTTCTGATATATCTCGTACACATTGCACATCGTGTGTTGTCCTACTGTGGCTTCTGTCGTCAGAGAAAGGCAAATGACTTTGCTAAATTTATAAGCAGGTGCAAGATTAAGTTAAAAGGACTTTCCTAGCTTTTATTTAGACTATTGCTATGCTGTGTGGTCGTCAAGTATGTGCAACTACTTTCAAAGGTGTTCAGCTTCACACAATCAGCCTCTTAATGTAGCACAACTTTGCTTCAAAGTTAAGACGTGGCCTTTCAATAGGTGACAATGACATGGCAATAGCACTGTCTTCCTCGACTTTCGGTGGTCAGAATCATATCATGTACCAAAGCAAGCTTGGAGGTTGGAAGCACGATATGGGGGCATTTACTTTGAGCTGCAACGGTGCATTTCACTTGAAATTGCAAAGGAATTGGGGGACACACAGGGACGCCGGAGCATAGGGGTGAAGGGGGACAGCGTCCCTCCTGCCTTTGAAGAGCGAGGCAAGGGGACAAAAGTGCCCAACAACTAATATAATTCTTTCCACATTTTCTTCTTACATTCGTTCGTCTCTCAGGTACGACCTCCTTCCATCCTCAGGAATTGATCACTTGTCATGAAATGCAACAATGCTTGGGAGCATATGTTTGTGAAAAGTAGACCAAAAATTTTAATTATGATGTCATTATGACTCCATTATCAGTGCAAGTGCTCTTCTTCAGAATTCTGCTCCCTCTGCCCTACTATTGCTCCGGCGTCCCTCGGAGCACATGTCCTCTTTTCCCTGCCTCTGAGCTTATAAAGACAAGGGTATATGAAAAAATCAAGTTGAGACAGCATGAGTCCCAATCTTTGGGAGTTTTCAAGGGGTGCATTGAAAACGTTTTTCAACCCAAAAACATGTACTACATTCTGAATTCCATTTACTTTCAGTATTTGTTCAACAATAAGCCGCGAAATAGAATCAGTTTTGATGGATCGAAAATATACAGGGATGGCTTTATACTAATATATATTCAGTATATGGTTTTGCTTAGTCCTGTTATTATACCATCTTTCGATATAGTTATTCCTGCATTTAGTGAAACAATGAATTGACATTTTCCCAAGGAAGCTCCCCATGACATTTTACAAAACTTTTTCGTGTAACAATTCCACCACTGCCACTGAAAAAAAAACCAATAATGGGCAAAAAGGATATTCTTTCAGAGGAGCAAAGTCGTGGAACGGTTTCTCAGCTGGTGCTAAAGGTGTACCATCTCTGGCATCTTTTAAGTCATATTTGTAAATAGTTGTGTCATATACCTAGTTCCACACACTTTTTAATTTAGACTTTTTAAAATATTTACTTTTTCTTTTTTTGTAAGATTTTAGCTTTTATTATGTAAATAGACGGCCCCTTGCAAACCAACTTAACTGAATGGGCCACCGTCTGTAAAAATTGTATTGTATTGTAAAGTATCCAAGGTCCTTCTATATACTAACTCTTCTAAGAAAAATACTCTTTAGTGCCTAATTTCCGGGGGTTGGAATAAGCGGGGGAGTAGAAAAAATCCTATGAAATCTAAGATGATACTGCTATGAAGCATTCTATGCTCATAAATCTGGCCTCTATGGCCTTGAGGTTGTACGCAGCATAGAAATATTGCTAGCAAACATGATTTGTTCAACACAGCTGATTCCAATTCAACCGAATACATGTCTTCCTTTACAAAAAGTTTTTCAGCCCATTACTGAAACTTTCTTGACATTTTCACGATTCCAGTATCAAAACTTTCTTAAAACCTCCTTAGCGAAATCTTGGAGTCCCAACGTCCGCGCATACACATTAGTAGAAAGTGAACAAGCACCATGCACACTTGCAATGATGATACATCTTAGAAAACAGCGAAAGTGAGACTGTTAGAGGACAGCCAACATAACATATACAATATTTTGTACACAAATAAATAAGATTTTAAACATTTATACACTTGCAAGCTTTCTTAAGTCTCTAACACTGAACCTTCTTAGCTTTTTGAGCGGCAAAGTTCTACTCTTTGGTAAATCACTGTCTTATGAAAATATACGAGCACTTGACTGCGTTTTATTGAGGTAGTTAGTAGATATTATTAGCAGTGTCGGTTTGTTTTAGAAAACGGTTGTCTGAACCCTGCTATATTTGTGTAATTGCAGGCTAGTTAAGTCATTGGTTACAAAGAATTTTGTGGACAGATCTATTACTTTAGTTAATGAGTTGGGCAATTTTAAGGGCATCTTTGTCGTGTCTTTAATAACCCGAGTAATGGATGGAAAGCCACATAACAATTGGCACAATGTTCTCCTTTGGGCTGTTCCTCAGACACTTACGTCTCTGGTGACTGGGTCAAAAAGATCTAACTTTACAACGATCAAGCAACGGCGCCAACATGAAGTTCAACTAATGTACAGTTGGAAGCAACCTCTTACCCTTCTTAGATTTATGATATCCTGAGAAATCGGGAGAGATAAGTGGCAGCAAGATTTCCTTTCACACCCAAAAATGAACAGGATAAGGATGCTATTCTCAAAGGATTGAGCTTTTTAGAATGATTTTTGGGACTGCTTGTAGTTATAACGAAGATTAATCAGGAACTTTCTCTGGTTTTCGTAAATTTTCTATTACATCGTCCCAACATGCTGTTTCAATTCTATTCCATAAAAGCTACCTCCTTGTTTCTAAATTCTCTCTCAAAAACTTGCTCCTCCCTTCTTTTTATCAGCGGGATCTCTCCCATTGAGCTCTTTCGCACTCCCTCAAATAGTCATCATTTATACATAGTTAAATCTACTAGTTATTTGTCTGGACACCAGAATCAATAGCGTGCTGAGGGACTATTGAGTGGGGTGTACAAGAATTCGCCGAAAGGCTATTAAACTACGTAGAATTACCAACAAGCGATGATCACCAAGCCAGCTGTTGACGACAAGCAGAAGGGATTACTGGGAAGCCAAATGATTACCAAAAGCTTCGGAAAAATTACGGTGTCACACCCCTACAACCTCTACTTCGGCATGCCTCTAACCAGAATGGTTGCGCTTATCAAGCAGCTCCGAGTTTTGACAGAGAACGCACGCAAAAAGACTAAGATAGAACTCCTTCTAAGCATTTCTCAACTACCAAAAGCAATCCCCCTTAGTTACACTCATACACTTCTTTCTAACACAGCACTTCTGGCGTCTGTTTTTCCTCACTTGTTTTTCTTTCTTTCTTACCTCCTTAAGTCACACAAGCATTTTCTAGTTCCCAAACTTCCTTGTATCTCACTGCTCAAAGCATGTGCTTTTAGATAGTAGAGTTGGGATCGCAGTGGTCGCAATACATAGCGCTGCAGCGATTTACGACCATGTGACCAGTTTTAGGGGAGCGCTCAAATGTAGAATTGCATTTTACTCTCAAAGCGACAGCAGCGACCTCGTTTGACTGTGAGAGTGAGAGCGCTAGCGACTAATCGCTTTGGTCGCCGAATAAAGCGATTGCAATGGAGGTCGGCTCCTGAAATTGAAACCTCGTTCCAAAGTAAGGTCCCAATCAAACATGGCGAGCCACAACAACAAAAAAAAACGTGCAGCAAAGTCTATGTGCTCATTTGAGCACTGCTTCATCCTGGACCGAGGCCTGATAGGGGCAACTTATAGCAAATTGGCAGACAGTGTGGGACTTACCCATCTGTTGATTCTTTTGTTATATGCAAATATTTAAAATATAAACAACAGTATCGTAGGGCTGTACGAACACAAAAGCGCTTTACCACACTACAAGGACGATACACGGAGTGTAAGATGTCATGACAACTCCGCAGCCATTGACATTTAGGACACGTAACTACACGAAAAATTCACATACAGCTACGATAAACATACAAACACTAATTACTAAAGATTACTAAAAAAGAAATTTTACTCAGGTTTGGTTTATTTTGTTCGTGGGGTTAACTTTGGGCAGTCAAAATCGATATACATCTATAGCTAGGTAAGTTTAGTGACAAATTTGGAGGACAAGGCAAGTTGATGAGTTGATGAGAGGACAAGGCAAGTGGTAGTAGTATCCTTGATAAATAAAGATAGTATGTGAGGCACTAGATAACATTATGGATTTTTCCATTACCGCCTTAGTCATGCCATGCATTAACTCACAAGCTTAGGTGAAGTGAGAGCATTCTCTTTTCCTTTCAAATGTATTTACTCGTAAGCTCGGATTAGGCAGATCATTTCCTAAACTTGATAGGTTTTGATTCGAAGGAGACTACGTCGTATTGCATCGTAGAACACGCCGCATTGATAGAAGCCGCATGAAGCTATTTTTGCTAGTATGACATCACTATAAAAAGTGTAGGTGAACTATGTCGCTCAGTAAGATAATTGTCATAGTCTTCTTGGCTCCATATGCCTTTGATGTAAAAACTATACAACTGTCAGTAAGGTTTCCCACAATATGTAATATGTAGATCTTGGAATTTGAATATAAACAGAGTGGACACAGGGCCTTATCCGTCTGGGTTTAAATCGCAAATGCACCTCTAGACCATGACATTAGCATTGCTTTTTCCGTAAGAGTGCCTCCTGGACAGGGAAAAGAGCATGGGTTTTGCACTTGCTTCCTATATTGAGATGCAGTTCTTAGAGATTCAAACTCTTATTCATGAAAATTCCTGATTTGAGTGCAGTTCTTCATTAATCGATAAACGTTTTTATAGACTCTGTTCAGACTCTAAAATGTATACGTTAGCATACAGTTGTATACAGCATACTTAGGAGCGTAACTTCAATATATTTTGCGGAGGTGTCAGAGAAATTTGCCCTGTGAAAACGAGATCTCTTTTTATTAGCAGTAGTAGGTCAAATGGTCAAAACATGGTCAGTTGCTAGACTTGGATCCAGCAAGTTGCCCTGCAGAAATACACTGTACTGCCGTTCTTGCCTCGCAAACTGGCAAATTTTCAAGTTTTGGGCGGGGATGAGCCACTCCCATACCCCCCTTAAGTTTGGTCTCTGAGTATACTAACCGAAGCGGAAAGACAGGACTCTTTTCCATTCATAGGCCATATGGTTATTCTTAGATAGCTGAGTTTTCTTACAAAACAAACAGCTTTGCCCCCTCTAGAGATTCAGGTCATAGAATTGGATATAGAAGATAAGGGTAAATGGATTTGTGGGATTGAATATTTCAAGAGATAGAGAGATAGTTGTAGCGAAATAAATGAGTGGCATGCGACCATTATAATATGTGCAGAGAAGAAGGGCAATGGCATGGCTCTTCAAGACAGTGCATTGCCAAACACTAAATCTCAAAGTAGTTTCATCAAGTTGTATAGGGGTATGAGTTTAGATCAGTGCTAACATGAAGTATGGAGTGGGTAATTTCCTCCAACTCACTTTGCTTGTGGTATTCTCCTGACCAGGATGCCGGTTACCTACCTTGTATGTGTCCCGAACAGGCTATAGTTTGGGTAATGCAAAGCTCTAGATCGGGGGTCTTCAGGCTACGGTCCACGCGCCGGATGTGGACCGTGAGGTCTTCTCATTCAGCCCCCGGAGAATTTTTGTCACAGAGAAAAATAAGAAATTAAAGCTATATCTCTATTTGGATTCTTTTTTAATTTGACTTCGAGTGTGTACTAGGCCTCCTACCTACTCCTTAATAGTTGAAGCAGCCCTCGCACTTGAAAATTTTTGGAGACCAATGGTCAAGATGCTTTTCTGAATTCAATTCCCATTTTCCATAAGAGTCATAGCACAGGAGAATGCAATCTACATGTGAAGAGGTTGTTTTGTAGAGCTTTTATTCAATTTGTTAGAGAGATTTTTATCGCATGATTATGACTAAAGTTTATTAAATCCCTGAGACTAAGGTGGCCGGTTTCCAAGTAACTGCTTTTTAAAGATGTTCTTGAGGAATAGGCTTAAGGACAGTATCCCGATAGCTGCTTTCAAATTGTGATTAAAAGGGCATGGAACACAAATGGATGTTGCTTCGGTTACCCTACTATTTCTAAGACGACCAAATTTTTGTATGCTGGCTACAATCAAAGGCTTTAGGTGTAGTATAAATGTGGTGGGGGAACATTTTTTGAGAGGTAAAAGTACAGGGACAAAATGGGTGACTCAGTTCGTTGAGAAGGGGTGCTTTGTCACTAAATTTTGAATGGATAGGGCCATGAGCCTCCTGTGCTCTTCATTTCCTCCGTCTTTGATAAAAATCCCGGTGATATATTCACTTGTATGATTCAGAACCTTAAGATGGCCGAAAGAACTGCTGTTATAAGGGCAACATTAGAATAATAGGTATCTAGCAAAAATGAATCTCATTATTGATTTGCTAGAATTCAACACAAATGCTTATATTTATTGAAAGGTACACTCGAAGAAGAAAGACACTTTGTGGATAAAGACAGTATTGATTCTCCTATATTAATACTGCTTGCTAGAATTTCAGGTCAAGAATAACTGACAATACTACCATTTTCTATATTTCAGACCTACGAGCTTCTCTCGACTGGAAATGGCTTTAGTAGAGTAGCACTCTGATTTTGCACTTTTATCTATTGGCGTAAACACATTTTGACAAGAACACCAAACCCTTACAAATGGAATAGGAAAAGCCAAAAAAATTAATTTGGTATCAACATTGTAAAGCTTAATCTAAATGTACTCAGATGGACAGAAACTCTGGTTCTTGATGAACCTTAAGCCTGTCATTATTCTCAAACCATGTTCATTTTCAGCAATCTTGATCTTTAACAGTCTTATGAACTATCCTCTTTTGAAAGTATGTATTCTCTTTTTGAGATAGGTACAAAAGATACTCTATGTTTCTTAGCTTTATTTGCATAACTACGAGCTTAATGGTATTTGGGGTCCTTAGATCCAACTTTTTTGTAAACTTGTCGCTTAAAAGAAATCTTAATGAAACTTGAGTCTTGTGTTATTCTTTAGTCAAATTTCAGCGATCTTGAGCCTTTATGTTCTTATAAACTTTAGTCATATAAAAAGTTCTGTATACCATTGTGATTTTGTTTGCACCATTCACAGGACCTTTTCTCTATTACTCTAGGTCTTCTTCCACAAGAGCATTGCAGCGTGGACCAGTTTACTTGAAAAAGCACTACAAACAGGTAAATTACTTCATTTATTATGTTCACTCAAGCTCTCACATCATGCAAAGTGTTTCTGGAGCAGTGAAAATGTTTTATTTTTAGCTTATATCGATTGTTTCAATGCATATTCGAGTTAAATCAACTTTGCCTTCTCTCATGACCTTCTTTTTTCCAGTATGTCACAGGCTTGTTTTTCTGATAGCCTGTTCTTTCAATAGGCTGTCTGCCCATTGAATCACTATTTGACTCATTCAATAATCATCTAATTTTTGTTACTCATTTTTCTTGTCTCAGTTTATACAGAGAAGGTCAATCTAGGAACGGTATAAACTTAAACTTTAAACACTAGACGGGACCTACATGCAATAATAAAAGAACTTAAGCAACAAATACCTTTATGCTTGTATCAGTTCATTAAGCTATTACTTTATCCACATATTAACAAATTTGTATCATTATTATATCACTATTATAGTTGCCATTCGTTCGCTTATTTATTTATGAATGATCATCTAAATATCATCATCTGTACATTAATTAATTAATTCATTCATTCATTCATTCTCTCGATTTTCAATTGCTCACTTACTCTTTCGTGCACTCATTGATTCATTCATTCATTCGTTCATTAATTAATTAATTCATTCATTCATTATTTTGCTTTTTCATTTGCTCGTTTACTCTTTCGTGCACTCATTGATTGACTGATTGATTGATTGATTGATTCATTCATTCATTCGTTAATTCATTCTTTTATTAATTAATTATTTCATTCAGTCTTTTGCTTATTCAATTGCTCATTTTCTCTTCCATGCACTCATTTATTGATTAATTGATTTGTTCATTTGGCAGTTCATTAATCTTATTCATTTATAGCTATTTTCAGGCATTAATTGACGCATTCAACAGTTTTTCGATTTGTTCCTTCTTGCATCCAGTATTAAATTAATACTGGATACTCGAAAGAATACTTTAATTCGTTCATGTATTTACTTCTTCATTCCATTTTATTTAACTCTTCTTTTAATTTTCAACCCGTTTTCCCCATTGCCCATTCATAATTCTATTCAACCACTAAACCTTTGGTCAGACCGACTGCTAGTAATTGCAATATCACATGAATTTATATTTTTCATCAAGATTTGCTTTTAGTTTATGTTTTTTTCTCATGATCTTCTATGTTGATTCTCTTTTCTTGAGTTCAACACAACAAAATGTACATCTCCCGCTAGCATAATCAGATTTTGATTCAAACTACAAATTCGATCCATCCACTTTATATCATTCATTAATATCTTACGTGAGCTTACACAGCGGTAATACCCATCCGAAAGGTTGTTTATTTTTCTCTTCAAAACCATTCGCAGCAATATCAAGGAACGCATTTGAATGGCGCTAACTCTGTCTTACAACCGCGTACCCAACACTCCAAAGAGTGCATTCATTTTTCATCGTTTTGGTTTTCCGTCGCAGCCTTCAATTTGCGTTGATTAGCGTTCTCACCAAATAACAGAGCAAACAAAACATCAATCTAGATTATATTATCGGATGGCCTTAAGCGCTGGAAATCTACAGTGCTGTTGTCTGGTCTTTTTTATACAAGCAAAATATCTAGTTCTAAGCCCTCTGTTTATGCCTGTGCACGAGGCCGGTATATCTGCTCACAATACTCCATGAACAACGCATCAAACATTTCCGCGAATTCTGCAATCGGCTTGATACGAATAAAGATCACAGCTTGTTTCATCCTTTGACGTAAAAGGCTTCATCCTTGTTGTTTTATGCAATAGTAGTAAACAATTCGATAATTTAAGGTGGCTAGAAATGTAATAAAGAAATTAATGTACAAATTAACTTCAAATTCTGTCTTTTTTTAGATTTTTGTAGACATTACTAGGGCCGCCGAAAGAGTTTAGAGGCCCCATGGCAAAAGAGAAAAGGGAGGCCCCACCCTGCGAGCGAAGTGAGCAGAAAATTTTCAGGGTCTAGAAATTAACTTTGGGAAATGACAGCTGGTTTACTTTATGAGGCCCACAGGCCTTGAAGTTTTGGGTATTATGAGGCCCCTTGGACTTTGAGAACCTAGGGTACTTTGCCCCCTGCCCTCCTTCTCGGTGGCAATCAAACGAAGTACGAAGCAATCAAAGGCATGTGTGGAAGGTGTAGTTCTTCCACTGGTGTTTTATTAAGGACCCTGTTCACAACTTCGATATGAATAGGGGTGAAGGTATATATCAGGGTCTATTTTAGACTGGTCTTGGCCATAGTTTTTGGTCTCGGAAATCCTGACTGTGGCCTTGGAAATTGAGTCCTATCAACTTTCTCAATTTCATATGCTTCTTATTTCTTATAAGTCGTCTTGCGTGTTGGCCTTTATATGTTCTATGTAAGTTTCGAGAAGCGTACAAAATGTGTTTCAATGTGGCGTCAATCACTATAAGGTTCCATATAAATTTTTGGATTGTTCGAAGGGCGTGGTCCCTAAAAATTCTCAAGTAGGGTGTGGCCAAGCTCTATCATAGCATAGTGTAGTCGTGGAAAAATTCCTTAAAATAGCTTCTGGTACAACGATCCAAACTTTGATACCCTCGGATGGCAAAGATATTTTCTGACGCTCTGGGAGAAGCATTTCTGCATACAGCCTTCTGTCTTCCAGCAGCATATATATCGTCTATCTCCGAAAAGCCTCATAACCTTTGTGCTGCATTCTAGAAATTATTCCCAGTCATCCCTTCAGATCAAGATCCACACATAATTATCTCACGAGCGAATAAAGAACATGATAATGATTGTAATACTTTAAGTTCATTCTGAAGTAGAATATAGGGATTTAAAGTCATCATGATTCCCCAACAAATAGAACTCAGATATAAACTGAGGTCATGTTTTTTGATGATTGCTGTTAGGGAACTGCCTGTTTTGCAAGGAAGAACAGATAATACAATTTACTTTTTCATTGCACCGTAATTTTAGAAACTCTTTATTCTTTGTTTTGAAGTCTCGGAATGCTAAAAACATGTCAGTCTTACGTACAATCCTACATCATTCTATATTGCATGCAAGTAACAACACATTGGAATTTTCCTCATAGAGGAATGCTATTTTCCTGAGCGAGATTGGATCAGTTGTATCCTTTTCTATAAGTAAGCGTGGGATTGTTGGGAAGCTTTAGGTCATACCTCAGTCCAGCTTTTGCTTTACAGTTGGTTATAGTACCACTTAGACTCGGAACAGTGTGATACCTTAACTTAAATTAAAGCCAACAGTAAGAAAAAGACAGGCATAACTGTGAAAATGAAAACAATCCAGCTAGGCCCATTTTATGCGCCATGCTTCATACCGCCATTTTTAATAATTCAATCAATGATCCGTTATCCTAAATTTCTCCCAGTTGCTAAGTCGTTGGCGTTATCCCGTAATGGATGTGATTTAATTATATGTAAATACCAAGTAACAACGTAAACAGTGTAACTCATGAAAAATTATACTCCTCCGTGCTGATCAATACTAAAATGCCCACGCATCATTTGTAAGCTTACTGTGTCCGACTGGTCGAAATACTGAGAAGGAGTAACAAGGAGCACACTATTTGAAGTTCTTCTTTATGTAGGTGTGGACTCTTAGTAAGAAAATCTCCTTTGATAATAACTGTTTCTCACGAAGGCTTGAAGTGTGTGCATATTGGGGTCTTGTTTATCAAAGTGAATTGTATCTTAATGTATTTATGTGTTTGCGTATTTTTATAGAATATGTTTATTAATACATACCAATATGTATAATATATATATAATATATATATATATATATATATATATACATATATACATTTTGGGTTCATAAGCATTGCATGTATATTATATAACT
>OLMO02000277.1:13953395-13975835 GCA_900291935.2 Cassiopea xamachana | reverse complement strand
AAAGGCCTTAGTATGCCAGAAATCTGTCTTATTCTTTGTCTCCGCTTACTTCAGAGTAGTAAAGTTTATGTATAAATTATATATATAGATATGTATATATATATATATATACATATATATATATATAAATATATATATATATATATATATATATATATATATATATATATATATATATATATATATATATATATATATATATATATATATATATATATATATATATATATATATATATATATATATATATATATATATATATATATATATATATATATGTATCTGTATATGTATATATATATTGCATATGTATACCCTGGATTATATAAGTACCTTGGACCATGCACAGATATAACTAGCAAAGATATTTTCTTTGCATCTTTGCTTCAATAAACTTAAATGCAAGAGCTGCAGTTCTTGCAGACTTCAGTCAAGCATTAAATTAATGTTAATCTGTTGATGAACTCTTGCTATTTTCTACAGTTAGTTCGTAATTCTCGCTTTTTGTAAAAGTTTTCAGATCCAAAAAGAAAGCAAGAGACAGACGCAATTGTTATTGGATACCATATTGCGTTTGAAGAGTGTCAAGCAAGATTCAAGTGGAATCGATGGAACTGTACACTGCCAAGGTCTCTCCTCGACACAAAACGGCCTGTATCTCTAACTAGGAGTTTGCCAGGAGGTATGATATGTACCTTGATTTTGTTTACGCGTTCCTCCAGGTCAGCCTCTTGATGTGAATTTGGGGTGTAGAAGGGGCCTCTGGGAGTACTCAGATTGTCGCTTTCCAATCTCATGACTGCAAACTGCTCTATGTATGCTACACATTTTTTAAACAAGAAAACCATCATTTTGCCTGAGCCTCAATATTCTTAACTTCTCCCAAAAAAAATTGAGGTTAAGGGTTTCTTTAAATTTTCTTAACTTTTAATGAAATAAACTGGCTAAAATGGGTTACAATTTTTTATCATGTATACGCGCCTTCGAATTCTATCTTTATCATTTTGAATGTAAAAATTTTTGACCTACAGAAAGATTTATTTTTGGAAATTGAGCCTTGTGATTTTTCAAGATTTTCTCAAGATTTTGGCCATTTGAGCAAAGTGCACCAAATGAGCTGATTGATTGGTTTACGAACCTTCAAAAACCCATGATATGACTAATAGAGAAGAATTAATTTGGTAATTTACATAGCAGTTATCTTTAGAAATCATGGTTGCGTGGTATAGTGTCATCCACTTGGATGCTTATTCATATTCAATTTTCTTACTGTGAATATTGTTGCCTAGTACTAAATGTGAGACAGACATTAATGGTATTGTTTTGTTGTTTTCGTATGCTGATGCTGAATTTGATTGTAAGTGCCCATTCTTGGAGCGAACTCCTATGACTTACGTGTCCCTTCCCACGAAGATGGGCACAGTAGTTGTAATTAGTTTATTTTAACTGAGGTATATAAAAAGTATTTGGCTGTGGGTGAAAGCAAATTTTTAAGATTTATCTGTATTTGTTACCCTACTGAACTGTTATTCTTGTCATGACAAAGCAACTGCTATCAATTTTATCGAAAGCTGTGTACATAGCTTAATCGTTAGTATACATGCTTGTATGCTAACAATAGTATAGCATGCTAACGCCAGTATAGTACGAAAAAGCGGCAACATTCTTTTGACATACTGAAAAGCTTTTTTTGTCCGACACTCTTCAGAGTATGAAAACGTCGGATAGTGACCTAAAGGTTAACCTAAATATATATCCAGATGCGGTTAATGTGATAGGATGCGTCTAATTGGCCCCAAGAGTGGCCAATTAAGACCTATCAACCAGTATCCACCAGAAGAGCCCCAATGAGAAAAAGAACTTCCCTTGTCTACACAAGACTGGGTTTTGAGTCTTGATGTAAACAGATTCCAAAACACCTAAATGAAAAGACGATCTCGAGTGCCCAATGTGTCCAATTATCCGAAAATTGTCATTTGTATATGTTTTGGCACATTCTGGATTCACAAAAACGCGTCGTACAAAAAAAAGCTTTTAAGTATGTCAAAAGACTGTTGCCGCTTTTTCGTTCTGTAGTAAAGTTCTGTAGTACCAGCAGACTACTTATGTTAGTATAGTATGCTTGGCAAGTGCAAAGAGTATACTTCATTGATATTCATTGATAATTTTCCCTATTAGTTCCATACTCTCACTTTTGATATATACTTCACGCGTTTGCCTTAAATTTTAGCGCCTTTGTTTTTGCTTGTATTGATGGAAAACACGCTTTTACTTATACTTGATAGCTTATGATAATGACTCTAGCCAGAGTCAAAACGTTCAACACCGTTTTCTGTCTTCGCTATAATTTATCGTTTTGCATTTTATAGCCATCTAGTCGTGTCAAAACACACCATTTCACTAAATTCATGAAATGAATGTTAAGATGTCTCTCACTATCGTCCTACTAATCATAGTTTTCCGTCTTAGCTAATAAAGAGACAGCATACGTGTATGCTATGGTTGCTGCTGGTGTAACATTTAGCTTGATGCAAAGTTGTGCGCGAGGGGAGAACAACAGATGCCCGTGTGTAGTTGAGCACACAAAGAACAACAAAACTCAACGCACTTGCAAGGAGAACCTTGATTATGCATTTAAAAGAGCAAAAAGAGTAATGCGAAGTATGGACGTGAAGAATGCACCAAGTCCTGAGCGGAGGCTTTTTAACATCAAGAATTTTAAAGCCGGGATTAAAGTGAGTGTCTTTATTTTATTCGTATCAGTAGAGTTTAGCTGTATGTAGTGCCGTCGGTAGAGTTTTTCGTTGCTCTCGCAATGGCAAAAGCTGATTGCTTAAAGCATTAAGTTGGGGCAGAAGTAGAGGTAGGAGGTATGGTATCAATTTTATGCCATGTATTTAGATTAAGGGTTGAGATGCTTTTTCTGAAAGGTATTCTGATCTGGAGGTAAAATTAGTAACTGGTTTTGACTTTTAGCCAATTATCCATAATGGCAGACATACAACCAGAAAATTTAGCCGAATTTCCAACTTCTGCTCACGTATCACTTTGAACACCATTGGAAGCAAATTTTCATACTAAATTGGAGGCTTGAATACCATTATTGGCCTAAATCAGTAAAAACGAAGGCATTTCAATTGTTGTGGTCGGTACTTTTCCCAAAAATAGAAAGAAACAAGCCATAGTTGCAATAACTTTCTCCTACAGCATCTTTGCAGTGAAAGCATATTCTTCCTTTCATAATATGATTTTTAACGTATTCATTCTCGCAACGCCTAATCAGGCAATGTGCAAAGAATGAAGGATGAAGACCAAAGCTTTGCTTATCTGAAAAGATTAGAATCATCATCATCATAATTAGCATAATCCTCATCGTCATCAGCTGTTCAGGTCACTGCAAGCTGATAGCCTCTCTAACTCTTCCATCTTACGCGGTAATGAGCAATTCTCATGCATTCTATTCCATTCCTATTCTATCTTTGAATTCCTCCCGCCATCTTGCTTTTGGGGTGTCATGTCCATTCTGTTACTAGCTAGGCCCATCTTCCGAACTTCATAAAATCAATGTATCCTTCCCATTCCCACTTTGATCTTTGAGTCGTTTCTAATAAATCCTGTGCCTTTATTTCTTTCTTTATCTTTTCGTTTCTCCACTTACCTTTCTTAGTAATAGTTAGCATTCAACTTTCCATGCTTCTCTATGCAGCAGACAGCTTTTGCTTCCTCTTATTGGTCAGCCTCCATGTTTCAGTACCTTATGTCCTTGGTGGTAGTATTGCCGTGTCCACACTACACAAACTAGCCTAGGTTCGCCCCAGGTTAGTTTAATCTGGAGTGAACCCAGGTTGTGTCCATACTGAAGTTTCCTAATTTACAATGTGGATAGAAAGTTGGGGGAACCTAGGTTAAGATAATCTACGCATGTACAGGAGGCACGTAATTCTGAATCTTCGTTACAAATTGGAATCAAATATAGTGGAGAACAACGTGTACGGTACTAACACTTGTAGTTCAATTATTTTTCTAAAAATCGCAGTGATGACAAAGCTTGTGATACTGTAGTTGAAAGAATGAAGAGGAATTGAGCTTTTGAAAAGAATTAAGAACGTCACTATGCCGCTGCTGATGTAAATCAATGATTAGACATACACAAGCACAATTTACACTCGGGAAGTACTCAAAAGTAACGGTCAAATAACTGAAGCCGCCATTGCGCATGCTTTAAGTGTAAAACTAACCTACGTTTGCCCCCAGGTTTGTGTCCATACTACATTTTTCACAAGTAACCTGGGGCGAACCTAGGTCGAACCCACCTCCGAAGTTGGGCTAAACTAACCTTGAGCGAACCTAGGTTAGTTGTGTCCACACTAGGAAAATCTAACCTGGATTATTTGAAATCTGGGGCGAACCTAGATTAGTTTGTGTAGTGTGGACACGGCTTATGACTCCGTCTTTTGTTTTCTTGCTGAGACACAATGGTATCGTAAGATATGGTCACTTTTATATCTTCTTGTACATTGAACAGCACTGTAGCAGCTTACTTCTCATGTTGTATAGCAAATTTTTGTTTTTAATTATGTATCATGTTTGAAGCGGGAACTGCATAGTTTTGCAAAAGGCAAAGTTTATTCCGCTTTCTCGGAAGTCTTTTTTCAACTTTACGCTTTTGCTGGTGAAAGTATTTCCATAAGCAGCATCATGCACATTATTGTAATAATGACAAAGCAATTTCTGAATCTTTCTGTAATATAAATGCAATTGACAAATGACTTGCAGTCAAAGATTTGCATCTACATATCAATTAAAGACGTTATATGTACTTTTATATTTAACTTTGCTTTGCTGGTGGTTTGAGTGACTTGACTACAGTGAAGATAGAATTGGCTGCATCACTATATGTCGGCAGATTATCACAAATAACAAACGTCAACGATATCTTCATGAATAGCCGTGGCCTAGCGGTAATGTACTTGACTCAAACGGACATGGTCCTGGGTTCGAGGCACACCGCAGACCATTGGTGACGTCAGGAAGGGCACCCGGTCCTAAATGCTCGTGCCCGAACTAAAATCCTCTCAGAGGCACCCCCCAAGCCCCAAGGAAGTGAGGGAAACGGAGGTAAAATCGAGTAAGAATTCTCAGGATATTATCTGAGATCCTTTTCAGCACAAAAATGCTCCATATATCAGGCCATAAAGTATGCTATTTTTCTGAAAAATGGGTGCAATTGATGGAAAAAATCTGAAATCAAACAACGTTTCCTGATCTTGTCTTTAGATCCATAACTCTCTTGAATAAAACGCCTCAATCCAGAGTCTGTGAAACGATCATCATACATCCTAACCCTACTGGCAGAAGCATTGCCTGCTAACAATTTTCATCAACAATTACTAGGCATTTTTTCATGTCTCATTTTTCATACCTGGGCTTTGCGCTTTTACATCCTGAACTTCGCACTCTCATTTCCCGGTACTTGTGATTTAGTTACCTGGAATTTGTGATTCTAATTCTTGGAATTTGCAATTCATTTATAGACGATCCAGAAGGGCCTACCGAAAGTTTGTCGTTGTCATGGAATATCTGGAGCATGCCAGCAGACGTCATGCTGGAAATCTATGCCTAACATCAGAAAAGTTAGTGAACGCCTTCGAGTGCTTTATGACAATTCTGTAAAGGTCAAATATTACAGCAAAAGAGAAGGCTTGAAACCAGCTTGGGCGATAAAAGATCGCAAAAGTGCAAAAACCATTTCCCTGAAGAGTGAACAAATTGTTTATTTGGAATCTTCGCCTAATTACTGTCATTCAAATTCACGAACGGGACATCGAGGCACTTTACGGCGGTACTGCGACCCAGATAACGAGGTAGTTTGTCGAAATCTCTGTGAAGGGTGTGGCTATCGAACAGTTAAGCGAGTCGTGTACGAACGAAACTGCGATAAGTGTCGTAAGCAGTTCTCGTGGTGTTGTACTGTGTCGTGTGGAATGTGCAATGTAACGAAGGCGCAATGTATGCTCAAAGTGAAGGTTGACTATTGAAGATGTCATCGGGGAAGAAACACCGATCCAGCAGCACTGGGAGGCTGAAATTTTTGAAAGCGAGACCACCCACATGCTTCGAAACGTTTTAAGTTACGTGGCTGGGTCTTCCTACTTTTGCTGGCAATTGATAGACTGTTGAGGCACCGGAAGCCAAAGACAAGAGAAAGATGAGGAAAGATCTTCTTGAGGAGGCAGAAGGACTTTGAGGCTTGAAAAAAGCTCTTCCAACTAGACTAGCTATGTAATTTATTGAGGATAATTTATATTACTTTAGAATAAATGGTGACAAACGACAATTTGCAGGAATATTTCGTATTTTATGTTGAAATGGATTTATTAAATGTATAATTAATATGACACTTGGAAACAGATTTTGTGAAGTATTTTTTTAAGGGTTATTTTATAACGGTGGTTTTAGATCAGCTCATATTTTGTTGTTTTGATGCTTGAAGTTAACTCATGGTAATGTTCAAGTGCCACATCCATGAATTTACTCATTTCATCCAAGTTGCTTGATAAGTATTCAAAAATCAGTTCCAACTTTTGAAATGAAGAACGATCGGTTTCACAACTGTAAATGCCCATGATGATAGTTGTTTCTTGCGAAGGGTTCTTGACTCCATGAAGTATTCCGAAGAGCTAGTCGCTCATTATGAAACCAATTTACATCCTGTCAATCACAAAATTAAATTATTGTTTCAAATCGTGAAAGTGCATGAGACTCAAAAATAATGCCTGCCCAAGCTTTGTGCTTTTCGAGAAATTTTAGCTCGATGAAGAAGGGGACTTTCTATAAAATCTTGAATTAATTTGACCTTAATTAGGCCTGAAAAAACAAGCCATTTTGCAAATGTACAATCTGCTTCGCATGACCTGGTTTTAAGCAGTTTGTGCAAATAATAGCTAACAATAATGCTTTGTTTGTTCCAAGAGACAATAAATGCTAGCACTGGTAAATATGCTGAGCCTTGTTTCTAACATCATCATGAAGCTAACTCAGAAAGAACATGGTATGTGTATCTGAGAGCGTGCATATATATATATATATATATATATATATATATATATATATATATATATATATATATATATATATATATATATATATATATATATATATATATATATATATATATATATATATATATATATATATATATATATATATATATATTATGTATATATATATGTATTATGTATATATATGTATTATGTATATATATATATGTATTATGTATATATATGTATTATGTATATATATATATATATTATGTATATACATATTTATATATATTATATATACATATATTATATATATAATATATATATATATATGTATATATATCTATGTATATATGTCACCAAACATATATCTATGTGTATATATATATCATATGTCTATATATATATATATATATATATATATATATATATATATATATATATATATATATATATATATATATATATATGTAGAAGCATTGTTTTAATTATCATATTTCCTTGCTGTTTATCAGCAATTTAGCTCCAAGAATTATTTATTGGCAGTATCAAAAGAATATATCCTTCATTGTTGTAGATTTATTTACTTTTCGTAATTAGAACATACGGTTTGTCACATGATTGTAGTAGTTGAATAGGTTTATTGTATATTAACTCAGTATTTTTGCTTTCCCAAATTAACTTTAATTTACCTGGAATGCGTGAATTTTGTTCTGTATCAAACTGTATGGTCTAGGTTGCTATGATTCTGAATGAACTGTGTTTGATAACTGAGCCCTTGACATTGTACAACAGCTCAATTTCCTCTGACAGCTGAATGCCTTTTTAACTCTGAATTGACCCCTTGTAAAGATTGCATTGACAAGCAAGCAACCCTTCGCATTCTAAATGCCTTCCCTGTTGGTTTTAGATAGGATGCACATTATTACGACTACAAATCATCCATTATTGAGCTCTAGGTGAAGAATAAGCGATCATTTCTATTCTGAATGGTTCCATCGTGCGCTCCAATCGATCCTGCGAATCAAGTTTAATTTTCTTCTCACCATCGTGATCTTACAGTACTATTATTGCTGTTTCAGTTAATGCTCAGTTGAGAGCTGCCATGTTTGCGGTAGTTTACAGACGTCAAGAAGAGGCCCTTCTTCCAGGCCTATTTTATGGCGCTCTCTACGAAATCTCTGTTAGAATGAACAGGTCTACGTCGGTTGTTCTATGGCATTGACATATTTCTTGAGATAAGATGATTTGCAAACATGTCTCATGGAAATTGCTGCTGGTCTCTTGATCCTGGTTGGTGGACTGGTGATTACTTCAGACAATACAACAATAGTCATAATTTAAGGAACCAATGGGCACCTGACCAACTCAGCGATACCAGGTCTTCCCATTAATTATTTACAGGGTAACAAGCGGATTAGAAAAATTTGATAAATATGATAAGGTTGGCCTAAGTCTTGGATTTCTAGCTTCTTTTAGGCCATAAATTCCCGAAAAGGCCAAAATTAGAACGTGATTGTAAATAAAAGTTGCATAAAAAGCGCACATGCTTGCAAGCAGTACTAGCCAGTTCAATGGAGTGAATCAATAGACAAAATTACGTGTGTGGAATATTTCGACGAATACGGATGAATACATCGTGGTAAGAAAACTTTCGTTGTCCATAATAGCATTGATGTTTGTAGTTAGATTTTTTACAGCATAATAAATTTCCCTCTGAATGAAGGGCATAAGTATAGAACAAAAGATCTCTTAAAAATTTATATATATAACAAACTGTATATCTGATGGCTGCATTTCTACTTACAGTTAAGTTAAGATTTTCAATTTGAATCCTCTTGAAAAGGCTTGCCATTGCTAGCTATTCATAGATGAAGAGAGCTAAAATCAAAGCAACATATCTGAATAGATGTAACGCTCGAAATATCTCTTACTGTCAAACGTTGGTACATACTTATCACTATACATTTTGCTTAGTATCGGAACACGATAGCCAGAATGTGTACCAAACGGAGCTGCTTCATGTAGTTCATTAGCTTCACTTCACAACAACCTTTAGACAACGGCACAGGTTATTAGACGTAATGCCTTTTAACCGCTATTGAGACCCGAGAAACAGTAGTTGTTTTCAACTAAAAGTCCTTCAGTTTGGCATCTTGAGTAATTAGTTTTGGCTAAATTTACCTCAGTAATCTCTAATATGCAATCAATTAGTTAATAGGAATTTTTCTCTAAAATCGTAAGGACCATGAAACTAATATTGATTACAACGATGACTGAATATGCTGCTTGAGGCACTCCAGTAACAGGAGGGCTGTCCTTCATGATATAAATTTGCTATATGTATATATTTTTGCACATAAATATATACATTGCATCTTTTGTAGGTGCTTAGATCATTCATCATGTCTTCCAAATACCGCAACCTTTGGATATCTCCTTTACTCTTTCATGCTCGAGTCATATCATTCTAAAAGCTGCTCAACATGAACTTTGATTGATTATAAATTAATTGTGTTTGTCCCCGAATTATTTTCATTTCTCCTCAGTTCAGAGAAGGCCTAGCTTTGTACTAATCAAGCATCAACTTCATTTGCATTGAGTTGGTAGTGTTCAACAAGAATGTCAAAATCTATTTCCAAATAGACTCTTCTTTCAAGTGCAGTAGGATAGTTACCTTTATACTCTGTTGAAGCAGCTCATTACCATGATTCTCAATGTACCTTTCGCATGGAGATGAGGCAGGCCTTTATTTGCGTTAAAGAGGCAAACGGGAAATGATGCTACTCGTTGAATGTTTCTGCTCCAAAATTTCGAACGTATGGTCATTCACACGTGCAGAAGAATTTGTAGGGAAAGCCACTCTTTGCTGCTTTCGAATTGGAATGGTAGCCCATACTTTTGGTACTTTAGAGCGCAAGATGACATTAACCTACTTTCACACAGCTTGCAATTGTTATGAATTTGGATTCCAGGACATAACTTGCGAAAACAATTTCAATTCAGTCAGTGTTGAAGAGTATGTGTGTACTTTGCTCAGAAGGACATTATCTCATGTCACTCTGCATTTCCTTGTATCAAATCACTCACTAGATCTGAAAATCATTCTAGGCGCTACTTTTTTTAGACTCGGGAAAAACATATTCTAATTTTTCATCATTGAACTCAACCAAGAACTACTTGGGTACAGCATTTAATGGATGACTCTCTACATCTAGGCGTTCGTTTAAAGTGAATCTCTCCTGATAAGTGAACCAGAATGGCATAGTGACTGATATTTTTTTCTTCTTCTTCCGTGACCTTGTCTGGCCCAATAGCCTTTATCTTCTTGCTCAAACTGGAAGGCTTCCAGTGCCACTATTTTCCTAGAGCGGCCATTTACCGTACTTTGTTGTGTACCTTTACACCCTGTCAATTCTACTTTGAAAAAAGAGTGAGAAGGATACTAGCTCTCTTCTGGTTTGCAAAATGTCAACAGTAAGGTTGAAGGTGACGGTGAAAGGTCGTCGGTTTAAGGTTCTTCTCAAGTGGTGACGAAATACTCACCAGATAGTGATTGATGCAATTTAAACTCTGGAGCTCAAATGTGGAAAACTCGGGAAGAAAGAGCTCAAATATCGTTTATGATCAATGAAAAGCCACAGCTGTCGCTAATGTATTGAACAAAATGACCTGGTGTGGGTGCCAGTGTTAAATTTTGTGATTCCATCCAACTTGGTACGTTAGTACAGAACTAAATGAGATATAGAGTTTATCGTGCTCTGTGCACGCTTTCTGAAGACTGCTATTTTCTTTCTTTCTTTCAGGGTATTAGATGAGACGCAATTTGATAACCTGCATATTATGGTTCTCTGCAGTAATCCTCTTCGTACTACACATGGTGTTGATTCACAGGCAAGATGACAGACAGTATACAGAGCTGGTTGATGTGCAGCAGAGAGATATCAAAGCAACTGTTGAGACAGGTAAGAAATTAAAGTCATATCTCTTAAGAAGATACGTGCAAATCCGAAAGGGGATTGCTATAATGAACGTAAGAAGGCCTTGATAACAACAAGTTCCTTAAATATATTATCATTCTTTTGTCGTCACTTGGCTAGCCTTTCCGTCTACCAAAACAGAGCCAATCAACTTTGGACCTAACTATAGAATTGTTGAGAAAATTAAACAATAGTGAAAGAGTGAATGAGCGAACCAGTCTTTAAATTAGTTCCACTCACTTTATTTGCAGCTTTTTAGCAGGCCTACTTAATGATAATAATTTCTATTGAAAAATTTTCAGCGTATGTGTTACAAGTTCAAAAATGAATAGCGTGAATGAGAAATGTTGAACTTAAATTCATTTAGTTTGTAAGTATAGCTGAATGGCTTTTGTGGACAAATAAGGTTAAAATTAAAAAATTATGTTCTTGCGCATGTCTCTTTCTTTGCCATTCAATCTCTTATCAACTTTTCACCCATGCTATCGTTACTCTTGCAAATATCCTTCCTTTTGGAGCTCGATACTGGCTACTGTACTCCTGCATATGAAGTGTTTCAAAACTTAATTTTAAATAAGTTTGATTACGAAGCACCCATAAAAATGCTTGATAGAGAATTTTGCACATCAGTGCTCCTTCGTAGAAGTGTGAAATCTTGGCACTATTCGGGTCGACTTCTCTAGAAGTTTCTCAATATCCTCTGGACTGTAATCCCTTTTAACTCCTTCAAATCTTCTGTTACAGCTCATATAGTTGCCTTTTTGCTTAAGAGAGTGCGTCTTGATGCATGTGTCTCCCACTTTTTGAATTCTTTCTTTCTCCCTACTAGCGACTATTACTATGCATCATAAAGAATACACACTGCATTCAATCTTTATCTTTTCAGATCGCAATGCACCAAAAAGTTTACCAACGCCCGTAATTGTCAATCGTGTCACAAAAGATTGCAAATCGGAGGTAAATAATCGTGAAAAGAAAAGCAAATCTGTTATTGATAAACTTAAGAAAGAAATACAAGTATTGAAAAGGAAAGAGAAACAATTAAAAAGTCTAGCAAGACGTCTTGCTTCAAAGTTGAAAGGAAGTGAGGGTGGGACATTGCCTAAACTAGATCCAAAAATTCCTTGGGTATTTGCAATCACACCAACTTTTGTACGCTTTACTCAAAAAGCAGACTTAGTCCGGCTGTCCAATACACTTTTGCATGTGACAAACTTACATTGGATTATAGTAGAGGATCATACATTTAGGACGGATCTAGTAAGCCGGTTACTTCATGAAACCGGATTAAGTTTCACTCATCTTAACTACCGTACACCAGTAGAAATGCAAAGAAAGAAAGGTGAACCGAGACGTAAGCACCACAGAGGAGTTGGGCAAAGAAATACCGGGTTGCAATGGCTACGGGACAATGTTGATCCGGACAAAACACCCGGTACAGTTTACTTTATGGACGACGATAATACTTACCATACAAAAATATTTGATGAGGTATGTAGTTTTTCTATTTACGTAGTACCATAGATAACATATTATATACATCAGATATACATATCTATGTGTACATATATTTATCGGAGTTATTCACAAAGTTAAGATACACTGCTTGTTTTATTAGGATATCTACCATTTTTCCGAGCCTCAATATTCTTAAATCTTTCTGATTTTGAGTCTAAAATTATTCTTAGATTGTTCATAAATACCAAAGGTGTAACTTTGCCTATGCATCTAAGGAATATATTCCAATCTTTGTTGATGTGTTGCTACATCACAAAACTATGCAAGAGTGTATATTTTGAATCGATAATGCAAAAGTACATCTGAAAGTAGTATTTTAACTAGGATACAATATATTCTTATGTGTGATGAAGCTTGAACCTCGTAGTATTCTTCAATTATTCCTAAATTTCAGCGATTTTAAGCCTCGATATTTTTATAAAACTTTGTTCTTATAAAAAAGAATGTAGAAGACAGTTATGCAGCTGCTTATAAGGGGAGCATGAAGTTCCAAATGCGTGCGAATGAGATGTATCTCCTAAGTCAAATGAAGCATCTCTTGATTCTTGCAGATGAGGTGGACTAAAGGCGTCTCTGTTTGGCCAGTTGGACTAACGGGTGCTGCTAGATTTGCTGGTCCGATTGTCAAGGATGGAAAAGTTGTAGATTTCCACACCAACTGGGCTCGGAATAGGTCATTCCCACTTGACATGGCTGGCTTCTCTGTTAGCCTAAAACTGTTAGTAAAGGACAAACCATTGGTAACTTTCAATGCAACTGCGAGAAGAGGCTATCTAGAGCCATCGTTCCTGGAGCAGCTGATAACAAGAGACAAACTGGAACCTCTTGCTGACAATTGCACAAAGGTAAAAATAATTTAACTATATGAAACATGAGCATGTAATATTTCAATGTTTCCAAATATTGCTAAAAGTCCTATAACATTTGGTGCCTTTAGAGTGTTCAATAACTTGAAGACACTGATCTGTTCATAAAGTTTTTGTAGTCTCTTCTACAACGCTTCCTTACCAGTGCCTCATATTTGGCTTCCTATCTCGTGGCCATGAACAAAATCACCCCCCCCCCTCCAAGATGGAATTTGTTTCTGATTGACCTTTTCAACACAAGTATGGGGGCTAGAGTACCATTGAATGCACCGATTCGGCAGAGGCGGCTCGAGTTGGTGCATGCGTAGTAGGTTGGATTCCCATCGACCACCCTCGACCGAATTGGCTAATTGAGAAGTTCAAATGGTTTGAACTTGTCAATCGGTAGATAATTCCCTCCTACGCTTGCATCGACCTCGGGCCACGTCGGCCAAATCAGTGCATTCGTTGAAGTGGAAACCGGCCTTAATAGTAAAATATGCAAAGCTTCAATACTGATATAAACAAGCCCTCTTACTTTGCCATCAGAATAGAAAGATGAAGGTCAGGCGCCACCAGCTTTTGAACCCGGCAACTACCCAATCCGGCCCCAGTGCTTGCAGAGAGAGAGAGAGAGAGAGAGAGAGAGAGAGAGAGAGAGAGAGAGAGAGTTTTTTCTACATTTCTGGAATGGTTTTGGCCTGCCAAGTTCACTTCCCACAGCAGCCTCTAAACTTAACAGCAGTATCTAAAATTGAGCTCTATATTACCAGTATCTAGTCCCGGCAAAGGTTGGTGAACCCTGGTGCAGACGAACTATCAGATTGCCTAATTGTATCTTTTAAAGCCTAGCGCTCACAACACTATTTTTGTCGCTGAGGACGAAACTTGCTGTGTGCGGGACACACATATAAAAGATTTTTATGGCTGACGACGATCTTCAATATCAAACATGCTAGAAATTCTTTTTCGTCGCTGACGACAGAAGACAAGATCTCTGTTACCAGCGACAAAAATCGTGCTGTGTGGACTAGGCTTAATTGTCACCCATAGTCAGAACTCTGTGACCTTGTGTGCTATTTGGCTATGGGTGGCACATGTTCTTGTATATCTTATTGCATTTTTGTGTTTAGTTTTAATAATTCATATATTAAAAAGAATTTAAAGAGGAAAAAGATTTATAGTCTGTTCGTACTACAGAGCTTTACAACAGCACGAAAAAGCGGCAACATTCTGTTGACATACTAAAAGGACAACACCTTATTGCAAATCCAGTAATTCATATACAATTGCAATTGTATATGAATTTGCGAAAACATATACAGACGACAATTTTCGGATTATTGAGCAAGCAAGATCGTCTTTTCATTTAAGTGTTTTGGAATCTGTTTACATCAAGACTCAAAACCCAGTCTTGTGTAGACAAAAAGAGTTTGTTTTCTCACTAGAACTCTTCAAGTAAATGATGGTTAATAGGTCCTAATTGGATACTCTTGCTGTCAATTAGACACCTCCTATCACATGTAACCGCATCTGGATATATATTTCAGTCAACCTTTAAGTCACTATCTGACGTTTTCATACTCTGATGAGTGTCGGACGAAAAAAGCTTTTCCGTATGTCAAAAGGATGTTGCCGCTTTTTCGTACTGTGGTAAAAAAAGATTGTCTAGAAGATGCATCACTAGATGTCCAATTCCATGTAACTTACCTTGCTAATTTGCTCATTGATTTTTGTCCTCAACCTCACAGGTGATGGTGTGGCATACAAGAACAGAAGTTGCAAAAGAGAGCATTAGAGGAGAAAGAGAGCTCATAAAATTAGGAAGACCATCTGATTTCTCAATAGAAACGTAGTGAACAAAAAGCAGATATAGCATAGAAGTTGGAATACGTGAAATTTAAATTGCGGTACTTGGTCCTTGCAGGATCAATCTAAAGTTTTAGCAACTGTTTTGTAGTTTTGTAACGAAAAAGTTATCAACCAGTGCAAATGTGCAGAAGGCTGGTAGACTTTTGAAGTCAATATTCGTAGGTGAAATGAGATTTGCTAAAGTGAATATTGACGAGAACGAACATTGAAAAAGTTCTGTACCTTTACACCAATGATAATTCACAATGAAGCAATATTTACCGATTCAAATTTCAAATGCTAAACATATGGCACACATTAAAATTTTTGAGTAATGCAATTCCGACTAGAACCGTGAATTTTTTCAAAGAGGAAAATTCGAAGAAGAGAGAGTAAGTGCCTCCATGCCCCAGTCAAACGATCTATGTTGGAACTTTTCATAACTAACCTTTGTTTACACGAAAGAGTATGAGCGAAGCATAAAAATTAAGCAATGAGACAGGGCATCCGGCACTTGCTCTCACTCGTAGCTTGAAAGAGATGTAATCTTCATAGTAATGTATTGCAGCTTCAGAATTTTTTTAGGAAGCTATTTTAGATGGTCTTGATGTAATATTGATTGATAGCAACTTTTTCAGCTGAGGGGCAAATCACTGGATTTTTACATACTCTCCTTAAAATCACAAAACAATTGATTCAGATTTCGGAAAACGCTGTTTTGTGTTGATTTTATGCCAAGAACGATGCCTTTCATTATCGTCGTCCTCATCATGAATTTAATTACAAAACTTTACGCACAAAAGCTAGAAAATCACAATAGGTTAAAGAGAGTATAGAAGTAATAGTGTGATCTTGATAATCACAAAAATTTAGTATTCTACTCCAAAAGTGATTTAACTCTCAACTTAGATTCACTTTTTAACCCATGCATTATAAATTCTAGGTATCCAATTGTTTGTCGAAAATTTGTATACAGGATGAAAAATAAGCCATATTTTTAAGGAAATATTGGGAAGTATTTGACAACGTTGTACTATTTTGACTAGTTTTCCTTCTCAAAGGGCTATATATAACTCTGCCTTGTGCAATCTGGTAATTAGAACTAAAAATTCTGATGTCTGAAATAGCACGCCCTACCCTAGTCCCCTTCCTTTAACATGCTTAACGGAAGTTGGCTAGGGTATGGGGTGCTATTTCAATGTTGCCAGCTTGATTAGATATTTTTGAAAACTCTTTGCGCCATGAAAGAATCATTAACATGTAGGGAAGTCTTGGCTAAAATTGCTGACATTAATAAATGTACGTGCAGCCAGCCTTGCAGGTTAATGAGGGGAAGCAAGAGCTCTCTCTTACTCTCCCCTGCTTACGAATTTGTGGGAAGATATATACTTCTTTCAAAGATTTTAAATTTTGTAGCTGTAATTTTTGTGAGACTGCTTTTGATGGGTTGCGTCTAAACCAAATCTTCACACAAGAATAGAATGATAATTCAAGTTAGCCTCATTTTTATGACAAAAGATTGTCATAAAGACGAGGCTAGTTTGAAATGCTGCCAAGTAATTGCAAAGTTGATTCTGATATCTGACGTGAAATATATGAGAAAAACTTCTTGTAATAAAAGATTGGAAATTCCTCTGAATTTACATTTCTAAAAACTAGATTAATTTCAAATGGTGGTCTTTTTAGAGCTACACTTTTTAAAACTACCAATTTTCTATCCATTTAAAAAAGTTTAACAAAATTCTAGCTTCTTCTACTACATAAATTTCCAATTCTTACTATCAAAATGAGATTATTTCTTCCTAAATAGTAATTATAAATTTCCTACTAAAAATATTATAAATCAAAAATACTGCATGCTTGTACGCCACCGCAAAATGAGCAAAATATACTTTGATCAATAACATTGCTAGGAATGAAATTTATTGTAAAATTTAACATGAAGTGGCAGAAGTTCGGAAAAAATTTCAGTGCATTCATCATATGCAGAAGATTGTGAATAAATTTGATCAGTTTTCGCTATTTTCCTCGTTCCACGATTAAGTATCTTCACAGCATCAGAATAGTCTCGTAGCGAGTCTTTAATAAACACTTTCGAAGATGGAAGACGCAGTGAGCTAGGCCTGCGCCAAGCAAATTGTGACCCAACCTTACAATTTGGCTGAGAATCTCCAATTCTTTTTAAGTATACATTGTTACTTTGTGTGTCTCTCCTCTGGCAAGACAATGTATGAACCTCCAATAGCTCTGGATGTCGTTCGGTGTCAAAAAGTTTGCTGAGATCTTTGGTCTCTTCCTTGTCATTGCTGCCCCCGAAAGAGGGACACACAAAAATAGTTGGTCCATCACCTTTTGAAGCTGTAGATAAAACATCTTTTGAAGAGCTGGCTAAGTCCTCTTCACCTACAACGTTTGACAGCCTCTCGTCAATACTTCTTGGTGCGCTTGCAGAGGTTTTGCCGTAATTCTGCGGCCAGCCTGGATTTAAATAGTCATCTGGATGCAGCAACTGATCAAAACAGTCCCCTCTTTGCTGTATGCGTTCTATCACCTGGATAACGTTTATCCCCATAACATCAACAAACGTCTCGAGTTTCATAGATGGAGAGTTTCAGCATGTCAAGAGTAGAGATTTTTTGTCCAATGAAGAAAATAACAACCAAGGGTATAAAATTACATCTGCCATGAATAAAAAAACGACTCAAAACTCCCATCTCGCATTTATCATTATGTTCGAACTATCAAAGGAACGAGCTATTCGAAATTTGCATAAATTAAGCTCGTTCCCAATAATTAATAATTTTTTAAGGGCTCTTGAAGAGGAAAAGATGGTAATTTTGCAATCCAGCAGCCAAACGACTTAGCATTTGTGAATTTTGACAGAAAGTTATGATTGTCTGATGAGAAACAATCTTCATTTTTTAAAAGAGAGAACAACTGCTAAAGCTTTAAGTGAAATGACTACTAAAAAAAGGACTTTTATAGTTAATTTCAGATTCGCACTTACATAAGTAAGCAAGTATACCAATACGATGCCAATAATTTAGTAAGCAGGGGTATAGGAAGGTAGGTATGTTATAAAGCTGGTGAGTAGGTAAGTAGTGAAGTTGGTAAGTAAAGAAGTGAGATTTGGTAAATAAACTGTTTTACATCTCAAGGGAAATCTTAAATAATTGCCAGCCTAGTATGAATTGAATTCTCATACCATATAGCAATGGAAAATATTCAATGAGTTTCTCATATCCCATTGAAAACAGTCAATGCCTGGGGTTTGCTCAAAGCACTTGCTATCCCCTTCTGTATTGCAGCACATTGAAATAAGTGCCGAATCCCAGAATTCAATTGGTTGTGAACAGACTTGTAATCATTGCGATAGCGAAGTAAGTCAAGCTCAAAGTAAATTCGTCGAGTTTATTCACTCCTGTAAAAGCAGCTAAAATTGCTTTAATCCATTCTGGAATCAGCTGGTGAGTTTCGCAACCTGACTTTGTGTCTTCGTGTGTTTTCAGCATTTTATTACACGTTTTTTTAAAAAAAAATTTTATAAGGAAATGTGCTCAAAAGGTCAAAATCTTAAGAAAATCTTTAGAAAATCACGAGGCTCGATTTCCAAAATTTAGTGTTTTCATTGCCCAAAAATCAATATTTTGTCGTTATTGCATTCAAAATGTTAAACATGGAATTAAAATTTGAGTATACAAGATTAATATCGAAAGGTTAACCCATTGTAGCCATTCTATTTCAGTAAAAGTTAAGAAAATGTTAAGAAAATCTCAGGCTCAGTTTCGGGAGAAGTTAAGAGAATTGAGGCTCAGGCAAAATGACAGTTTTCTTAAAAAAACCATGTACATGATGGACTGTACAAGTGTGATGCTGGAGTCAGTCAGCCTGAGATCATGGTACAAATCCAGTTTCATTTCAAATTCACGTGCATGTAAATTAGACATGACTTATTCAATGTATATTTCTATAGAGAGATGACTTTGTGGAGCAAAGAATGAAGAAGAAGACTTAATGCAATGTATTTATACTCAAAGCTGAATGCAATTTTCTAATAATTTCAAATTGCACAATCATAGGGCGTTGCCTAAGAACACTGATGCTGCACCCTAATTTAAGCTAATTTGCTATATCTTCGTCTTGCTTAGGTGTAGAGGGAGTGTATGGAGCATGGTAGAGATATGTTGACTTCAGTGGTGTTTACTTTGCAAAGTCACAAAGGACATATTGAACAATATGTGAAGAAAAAGTGAATGTTGTGAACTGCTCCTGCATTCGAGTTCCTGTATTCTAGGCTCGGGTGCATTATGAATGTAAAGGTATGCTAGCTTTCTAACTAAGCTTTTTCTTGCACCACTCCAGCCACCCACAGGGGTGGATCCAGAGGGAGAGCCAGGGGGTCATGGCTCCCCAAACGGCGATGTTTACTACGACAAACAATAGTGTTAAGAAACTTGCCACATGAAAAAGGCGATAAAGGCTCCCCAAAGTCCAGTTTTAGATCCAACCCTTGCCACCCAATGTGCTCGTAGCAGAGCAGTCAGCACTTTTCTCCTGTGCATGGAAGCAGCTTGGCATCGCTTGTTTCTCGTAGGTGGCTCCGGGGAAGAAATGTTTGGATAAACCCCTGTGCATCACACTCTCCCATAACTAGGGGCAGGAATATGACTCGGCTACAACTCGTAAATGAGCGAGGTAGCATAGTGGTTAGAGAGCATGCCTCCCATGCGGAAGGTCTACGGCTCGAGCCCGACTCGATGCCCTGACTGAATGAATGCTCGCTCACTGTTGACCCAGCAGCAAATGGGTACCTGGTGGGAACACTGGGGAGATAAAGGCGGCGAGGAAAGGAACTGGCCACCCTACCTCATATGCCGATGGCTCAGCATAAGTGTCCTCTCTAACAGGCACTCCCCTACGTACAAAAGTATACGGGACTACCTTTACTCTTTACTCTTTTCACAACTCGTATATTTTGTAAAAAATGACAGCAAACATTTACAAGAGTCTCGCACAAATTTTTATGAGTGATACACTCTTTGCAGAAACTCACAAGTCACTCCTTTTACAGGAAAGTCTGCACCGAATGATACATTTGATGACATTAGCTTATTTGATTTGTAATCAATGTAACATGCACGTTTTTTTTACAAGAAACATGTCTATAAAAAACATGAGTTTGAAGAAACATTTATGAAACATAGTCAGGTTGAGTTTCAAAGAATAACTTACAGAAACTATTTTTATTAGCAAATTTTGATTAAGCTACAATACTTGCCAAAAGTCACTCAGAGGTCAGAAATTCAATCAATACGCCTTCTACACATCCCCCATCCCCCCTAAAACAATGCTGGTCTGTTCCTGAGACATTTGGCGTTATTGTGCACGAAAAAAATTTCCGTTAACGCATGTGCTTCTCCCAATAACCAACATTGTTTAGGGGGAGGAGGTGGACGAATTTTTCATCCAGATTAAAAATATGCAAAGTATCCCAGGACTTATGGAGAGTGTCGTAGCAAGAAATATAATGAACAACTATTACATGCCTCGCAAAACCTAAAAATCCTTTTTCTAACATGACACTTGCCTATTCTAGGTTGATATTGTTATTTGAAGTCAGTTGAAGTCATTTAAGAAATATTCAAGTATGGATTTGACGAAATATTAAGAAACATCCGCTAAAGCCAGAGAGTTGGTTTCTTATAAAAATACGTGTAGTAGTCTCTGTAACATTTGTTGCGTTTAAGAGTTCGCCAGAGAGAGACAAGAATTCGTTGACTGCTTTCTATCGATTCCCAAATAAGACTGACTTGTGTTCTACACAATACAAGAGGTTCTGCACTTGTCAATTAGTGCCCACTAGGGCCAGGGGTATGATGACAGCTAGGGAGTTAACACAATTTTTCTGGCTTTCAGTCTAAGATTATTCTTAAGTTATTCCTAGGTGTCAAAGGTGTAACTTCATCTGAAAATTGAAGGAATAAACTTAGATCTTTGTTCAAACGTGCGTATTCAAATCTTTTCCTGTGAATTATCTTTTTTCCTTAGGCGCGGGGTCCTGTTTGGGTTACCAAAAGTGTTCGACCTAGGACCGTGGTCCCATGGCCTCTGAACGAATGAAAACCAGTGCCACTGCCCCCCTGTTTCGACGACACTGACTTACACTGTTCGAGTGTTGTTCAAATAATAGCATTTTTGCTCGAAAATTTCAAGTTTATATGCAAAAGTGCGTGTTCATGAGCATGTCATTTCAAAACGAAAGATACATTGCTTTCATAGGAGTGCATATTAGGAGGATCAAGGGTGTTTATCCCTCTTATAATCAAGGGGAGAAATATCAATCCGAAACACCTTGTACACTTCATGAGAAATCACTGGAAATTCGCAGAAATCACTGGAAATTCGCAGAAATCGCGTACATGTTTTTGAACTTGGTAAAAACTTATCATGCAGTCCTCTCATTAGCAAAAATTGGCACTGGAAAGGTGCTCAGTATAAAAAGGAAAACACCCTACAATCAATACTTCGATGTGAACCCTCGTGCCTTCTGAATACGCTTTATGACCTTGTACACATGGCAAATAAACTTGTTGTACTTCCTTCATTCCCGGAAGAACTTCAAGAACAAAGACTTCAGAACGAGGCACCATTGACGGTTTACTTGGAGTGAGTAATTTAAATCAGAGAAGTTCACACAGTTGGCAGCAGCAGTGTTACATTTGAAGATTAGAACGCAGTCAAACAAAAAGGTACTGCACTTATGTTTTGTGCATTATGCATTGCCTATGTTTTCTTCATCCAACATATTATCCTTCTCATTCGAATGCTTGTCTTGGCCAAGGTGCATTCCATTCCATGCACTAGGCCCGTAGAAGTAATAACTGATATCTGATAGCAGAAAGTGGACCAATTTTTTGCATCTCGGAAGCTCTCGATTCATATTGTACGCAGCTAGCTAATGCAGTTTTGCACCTCACCTAGATGAGTTGAAAAACTGCATTAGCTAGCTGCGTACAATATGAATCGATATGAAGCCACTATAGCCAGTTTATTTCAGTAAAAGTTAAGAAAAATTTAAGAAAATCTCAAGCACAATTTCGGGAAAAATTAAGAAAATTGAAGCTCTGGCAAAATAATGTTTTTCTTATGCAAAAAACATGTGTGTATATATATATATATATATATATATATATATATATATAT
>OLMO02000277.1:13889076-13944372 GCA_900291935.2 Cassiopea xamachana | reverse complement strand
GGAAAACTGTACAAATTGTGCAATAAATCAGGGAACTTTTGCCGCAAAAGCTGTACGAACCCTGTTCCTATAAATTTTTTCGACAAGTTTGGGAAATATCATGTTGTTTTGAAGTATTTGTAGTGGATTATAGTTTATACTTACTTTCATAGTATTGAGTGGACATGAGAAGCATTCGTTTGTTGGTGAGAATAGCTTTACCAGCTGGTTTAGTATGTAGCAATTTAAAGCTTTCGTCATAAACTGAAAGTGAGATATAGTCCATGTAATCTGAAGAGACGATTTGTTCATCTTTGTAAATGAGGCCAGACAATAACTCATTGTATGACATGTTTCCCTAGAAAATAGGATACAATTGTTTTACTTTCAGAAAACTAACCCCGTTTATTTATGCTGGTTTGCTGGTTTCTGCCGTCATTCGTACCTTTTCGATTATCCGGAATTTCGGATTATCCATACGCATCTTGAAATTTCGTGTCCCGAGAAGGGCGGATAATTAAGCACGTACTGTATTGAAATGTACACTTGAGTAAGTTTATATTTCATCACTTACCATCTCATTGTACCGTAAGGTACACAAGGCAGAGAGAAAAGATTTCAAGAAATGTTTTGAAATATAAACTTGCTTCTCACTTATGACACAGTGTACCCCCAACGGGACCTCTGCGAAACCCTTGGGCCTAACACCAATAAAGCGTGCCTTTCACTCCAAGCACTTTTCTAGAGAAACAGCATTGGATTGGTTGAATTGAGGTGGATTGAGGCTGATTGAAATGAGTTGGATTGATTGACATGGTCTAGTTATTTGGTGTCTTTAAAAAATTACGTAACTCCTGAGGGGGGGATGGAGGATATGATCATTTTGATATGAACTGTTACGAAAATATAGGGGTTATGGGGGGTCATAGCTCTATTGTTATATAACAGAGGTTTTGTTTTGAAATTCATTTTTTCTTGCAATTACATCAAGGTTGCGCTAAAAATTTTGTGCTGTTTGTGTATGTATGCTTTGCTTTTTTGAAAAATTGTAGTGACATTCTTTCTTGTATCTGGACCTACGCAAAAGCACCAAAAATGTTATCTTGTGTGCCAAATAAAAGTCCTTGTGATGTCATTCTTTCACAGAACACTAGATTGAGTGGTTACATGTTACATGAAGGTAATGGGTACTTTGAAACACGAGAAGGTAAAGAATGTATTGATAAGGGGATCTTATGAATAGAAATATTACGTAACAAGGGGGGTGGGAGGTGCTAGGTTCGTCAAGATGCGGTACAAGGGGTGGGTGGTAAAAACGGGGCGGGTGGGGGTCAAAATGGGCGAATTTGGGTGTTATGTAATTGCTGAATGGCCCCTTAAGCAAAATTGTTTACTTACCCTAGCAGATACCCTTGCTTGGACGTTCTCCATCAACTGCAATCCTGCATTGTTTACCTTTCCAGTCAGAGCAACCCCAGATTGATGCTTGATATTCAAGCTGTTGTATAAATCTCGTGAATTTGGCTCCAAACGTGTTGGATTGAAACCCATGGGCTGATTTGTTACTGCAAGAACCAAAGCAGTAAGAAAAAACAAATGAATATAAGCAAATTGATGCTATAAAGGTGATGTCACTGATACTAGCACTTAAAGACGGGGGTGCCGGGGGCATGATTCCCTCGTTTGTGCAAAGTTGTAGTAAGAAAATAGGATTGCAGAGCATGCGCACCTATTTAGAGGTGCTAGCCAGGGGTGATTTCTAGGGGGCTCAGGAGGATGGAGCCACCATTGTTGACCTCCTTGCTCATTTTGGGGGCTCAGCCCCTGTAAATCTTTGTACTAATCTTATTTTCCAAAGTACATTGACCTTGTTTCCTATGTTTTGTACTGAATTGCTATTATGAATTTCCTCGCTGCTACATGGCTATTGAGATCTTTCTAATTAATGGCTATATCACATCCTAATTAGACTGAATTATCATGTCTCTTCCTTAGAATTATGGGCCTGGCTGCAAATAGGCCACACCCACTTTATGTCATTGCACCTAGAGCCCCCTTGTTAAAGTCACACGTGGTGCTAGCCCTCCTACATTCAAAATCGTATAAGAAGAGGGGAGCCTACGATAGAAATATATTGCTACCAATGTTTTGGCTTATTATTCTCAAGTTGCTGTGCTGCACCAAAGTGAGACTAGTACTTCAATCTGAGACAGACAAAATGCAACAACTTGAATAATTTGAAAAAGACTTGTCAACCCGTTGTAGTCACTTCAGTTGACTATAGGTAGAAAAAATGGATGCAGAACATAGACTACTCGTCCGAAATATAACACTATATGCAAATTTTAGGTAGTTTAATACACCCGTTATAAGAAACCATCTATAAGAAACTGTAAGGTTGTTTATCCATGCTGTCCTAAGAGAAGTTTGAAAGAAATACCTGGCTGCATATTGAAAGCGCTTCCACCAGCAATCGACATAAGGAGCAAATTGAATATCTACGGAAGACATTAAAGAAACATGAATCCTAGTGTAGATATAAGTTTCTAGAGACTATCCATAGCAGGCACGCACCTGCAAGGGGCACGGGGGCAACGCCCCCCAAACGAAAAATGTTATATGGTTATCAAAATGGAGATTTACCTAACAATAAAAGGCTTCTACCCCTCCAAAGTGATCACAAAGGCTGGTTTTGCCCCCCGGAACATTTCCTCCAGTTACGAGGTTGATCCATAGAACACGTTCGTACAAAACTTTTACCTCCTCCCCTTCTATTGGAGCATTCCACTAATTTTAGTTTAAGCTTTGGGGCAGAATTATACATTTTGCTAACCCCACCCCTGGTACGTACTATATAAGCCGACTGATGGCCACAGAGATAGCTACTTGATAAAGTGCTATCTACAACAATTCAGGCTTTTTTATAAAGGAACCTAGCTTGAGGACTGGTTAAAAAAGTCAAAAAGTTCCTTATTCTTGGGCCTCGTATGATCAAATTTTAGTGCTGAAAGCCCCTTGAAGCTGATTTCCATTCACCACTTTCTGGCGCGCGCGCGACTTTTTGCGATTGATCGTGGACCTGGGCATGCGTACTTACAACAAAAAAGCACGTGAGTATGATCGCATGATCGCCAAAAAAGGTTGAAATTTGTTCGACTTTTTTGAGAGAGCGCCAGTAGTAGCCAATCAAAAGAATAGACGTTTCAGGAAGTGACAAATTTCACAATGGCGTCGTAGCTGTGGACTAGTCTGGCTAGGAATAATGTGGTTTGAAGTTCGCTTTGCACATAAACAATATCATATACATAGTGATCAAGGAAGATACGTAGGTGGGAAATTATCAGAGAAATTAGTTTCTACCATCTACTTTAAGAAAAATTTGGATATTTCAGAAGCACAAGCCACCAGCCACTCTGACAATAATAGTTGTTATTTTAGCTTTAGAGCAAGCAGGGAGTTTGTTTTGCCCCCTTGAAAAAATTCTTAATATGCAGCAAGTGACTGCATTTCAAAGGCCTCATTTTGCGTAGTGTAGCTAAAGTGTAATTTGATATTCACCATGTGTTCGCAAAATGTCGATCGCAAAAAGTCGCGCGCGCGCCAGAAAAACACCAAAAACATAAAGAAGGGAGGAAGGAAGCTTTTGAAGTGTACCTATACTAGTGTTGGCTGCAAATGATTCAAGCCGGCTTCCTAATCCTTGATTGCTTGAAGTTATGGAAATGTTTCAAATTTAGGGTGCTGTCATTTTTAATGCTGGGTACAGGGGTGGAAGAATTTTTAACAAATCCTCTCTGTCTTGAAGAAGTATGGCTATGGCTTTTATCATATTTGCTAGATTATGGGCAAAATTTTTGAAAAATGTCCAGAACTCTGAGTTACAAATTTGATATATGGGTGGAGTTGTGGGTCATACTTTTCCAAATATAGGTGGAATTATGGGTCCAACATTTTGAAACAGAATAGCATCCCCCCATCCATAACTAGGCTTAGTTATTCCCTGAGAAAGAAGCAAAAACAATCACGGATTCTTTCAAATAAATTTCTGCTTGCAAACATTTATTCTGAAAGATGAGCATTTTGTACATATTTTTTTTAGAAAAAGTAAATATTTTACACTTAACATGTAACCAATATTTATCGTAGGAGCTTTATCAAAATTTTGATTCCCCATCATGAATTGACAAAATTATTTGGTAACCCAATAACACAAGGCAAAAATTTGATACCCCTCCAATAATTCTCCCGCCCCTCTACCCAGCAGTAAAAATTACAGCTCCCTTAAAAGCTTTGAATGAGTAATCATAACAGTTGAAGTCTCACTGCCTGTATTGATTACATAGAATAAATCTATGTTGATTATATGGAAGATAGTTTGCGGTCTGGCGAACCATAGAGATCATTTCTGCTGAATGTATATGCTCTAATGGGGCTTATAGCACGGAACGAGAAGCATTGTTGTGCTGTAGGAAATCACATTGTTGGTGATCGCATTCTGTAATGTTTGCGAACGATTCATCTCAAATTCCATTAAAAATATTATTGTCTAAAGTACCATTTATACATTTGTGTAGAGTGCATTCAATTGTGCATGACGGGAGGCTGAGGAGACAATAAAGATGGAATTGAATAGAACTATGAGGTTGTTCAACTCAATCTTTGCTTTTCCTACTTTCAGACTTAACTAAAGCAATGGCCTTCAACCGTTTTCATATCTTTGTCATCTTATTATGCTTGTGGTGAATTGGACAATAACACAGAATGACAATAATGAACGCTATGCTAGGCCAACAGGTACAGGGCCGCTCCCAGTCAGATTTGTGTACATTTGCTTATGATATTTTGAGTCGATTGGTAAATCGACAAACAGTGATATATCTCAATATCCAGGTTTAGAATCGTCTTATTGCAAATTTTTCAACCAACACCCACTGTGGGAATCCAATAGATCAGAGGCTCGATGCACGAACCCTTCAGATAAAACCACCTCAGCTTCAATTACGTTATCATTGTTCTTTCTCTCTCAATTTGGCCTGTGCGAACATGTTTACTGCTTGATAATGCAAACAAGATTCAAAAAAGGTTTTGCAGAGTTCCATTGTAACACACATTCTATCCTCCTCCAAATTTCCATCCAAAGTATTCCTTCTCTCCTAATAGCAGATTACTGGCTTGGGACTGTGTTAAGCTGTTATTTTCAAATAAAAATTTAATGTTTTCAGCAAATAAATCTCTTACTACTTACTCACCTGATCTTCTCACTTTTACTATCGTTAGCTTGCGTCTCCTTGGCTTGCTTGAAGTGAGCAGCAGCAGCGAGTATTACTTCTTGGAAGTTCGTAGATACGAGGTCTTACGCATTCTGTTGCTTTTCATATATCACGTGACACTATTTGTTTTAGACAATGAGAAAGCACTAACGTAGTTCCGCTCGAAAAATTCGGGTTTTGTTTCTTAATCGAAAATATGTTCTTCCTAGTTTCAGGGGCGGGTCCAAGGAGGGCAGGAGGGTCATGCCATATTTTGTATTTTTCGTATTATGTATTATTCGTATTATGTATTTTTCCTATTTTGTAATTTTCCTATTGTCATACTGCTAATTTATAAATGAAAGTACGGAGCTATACATGGAAAATTAGGACAGGTAAAGTAGCTTGCGAAAGTACTTGTATCTTGTTAGGACGTCTCACATGTAGTTATTTGGTATTTAGACTCACAGTGCTTGGAGAAGACTGTAGAGGTCTATGTCGTTTCGCGTTTGTATATTAAGGTATTTGGACTCTCAAGGCTTGGAAAAGGTTGAGGGTGCCGTCACATATTAGTTGTTCGTGAGATATGTCGAGGACTCGAGTGGAAATGAGCCAACAGAATCATTGTAGTTCCCAAGAAATGTTAGCATATGTGTATATCGGTAGTTTCTATTCATTAAATTGTAAGACGCACGTATATGTCCAAAAGTATGTTATATTAGTCGTTAAGAATAAGTTAGGTTGAATGTAAATAACACAAACGTAGTAATTTCGTGAAGCTAGACACACCATAGGAAACCCCGTAATAATGACTGTGCATGATGCAGCATTCTATTCTATTGTTATAGGGATTAAGGATTATCTACCCTTGCGTCATATGCGACAAGACTAGGCGTTCTAGAAAGAACTAGCATTACCCTTCTATTATAATTTATGCTGAGTAACGATTACTCTATGTCGGCAAAAATGCTGATGCATCCTAACTCAGTATTTCTACATTATTTAAGAGCACCCCTCGTAGAGAACTACGATTAGAACTACGATGACGATTAGGATCATGATGAGTAGTAAGAAGAACTAGGACTATGTGAAACGTGAGTTAGAGTTCGTTGGTTCAATGGCAGGGACGCGAGTCACCTAGCCGAGCCATCTGTACAGTAAAGTTGGAATGAAGATAGAAGTTAATAGCTATTAAAATGTCTACTCTCTCCACAACGTTTCTAAAGACCGCTCGTGCATTCAAGGCATCCTGACCAAAGATAAAGTAGCCCACCGAAGAAGAAGAAGTGCATCAAAGAATTCTACGACTACGATCATGATGATTATTATGAAGACATTTCTTTCTCTCTCTCTACATCTCTTCTATTATTTTCCTTCCTTAAATTTCACACTATTTTGTATTTGTCGTATGTTGTATTTTTCGCATGTTGTATTTTTCGTATTATGTATTTTCCGCATTTTGTATTTTCCGTATTATGTAATTTTTGCATTTTGTATTTTTCGTATTATGTATTTTTCGTATTATGTATTTGTCGTATTATGCATTTTTCGTATATTGTATTTTTCGTATTATGTATTTTCCGCATTTTGTATTTTTCGTATTATGTATTTTTCGTATTATGTATTTTTCGTATTTTGTATTTGTCGTATTTTGTATTTGTCGTATTATGTATTTTTCGTTTTATGTATTTTTCATATTATGAATTTTTCGTATTTTGTATTTTTTCGTATTTTGTATTTTCCGCATTTTGTATTTTTCGTATTATGTATTTTCGTATTGTGTATTTTTCGTATTTTGTATTTGTCGTATTATGTATTTTTCATATTATGTATTTTCCGCATTTTTTTTCGTATTATGTATTTTTTGTATTTTGTATTTATATTGTATTTCAATTTAGATTTTACGATGTTGCTTATCTGTAAAGTAGCAAACAATTGCATTAAGGAAATTCTCACGCAAAGAAGACAATGAAATGTATCAGGTGCCCTCAAAATCCAGCTCTGGATCCACCCCTACCTGGTTTGTGATGGCATCTCCTCCCTCCAAGTGACCTCATAAAGTGAGGGCTATATCATTCTGAAAATTTCATACATTTGCCGACAAAGTCGCAAAATCAAGAAACATCATACACACCTTTTTGTAACAGCAACTAACCTTTTGCTGAACCTCAATGTTCTTAAATTTTTCTAGTTTTAAGCCTAGAATTAATCTTCAATTATTCTTACGAGTCAAAGTGTAACTTTGTCTGAAAATAAAAAGAATGTGTGCAAGTCCTTGTTGATGTCTTGCGTCATCATAAAACGAATCAAAAGAGGAACAGAATAATAAATATTGTATCGATAGTGCAAAAATTAATCTACAAACTGTATTGTATCTCGAATACACAAAGATTCTAGATCTTGATGAAGCCTGAGCTTTGCATTATTCTTAAATTATTCTTAAGCTTCAGCGATTCTGAGCCTTAGTATTTTTATCAACTCAACAGTGATCGCTAAGCTTCAGAATACAGTTATCTCATTATGGATCTTAATAATAATATAATAATACCGTTTTCTTGTTAGTTTTACAATAGTAATACGACACTAAAATACACTAACTTTAAGCAACTTGGAGATTGCATTGTGAAGATTATTGGATGCAAGCATTGCAGGCGCAATGATTTGTGAAATACTAGCCTTTTATGAGAACTTTGAAATGATTGATATTTTGTGATGACTCTTATTTCACTTGGGAGAGAGTTCCATATCTTTGGACCCAAAAAACGTAGAGATTTTGTACCATAAGTAGTAGTTTTTACTTTTGGGACACAAAGAACATTGTATTGTCGAAAATTATAACTAATGGATTTTGGCGTAAAATAGTCTTTCATAAAGGCTTGATTCAAGTTTTGGAAGTTTTGAACATCTCTAATGCCAACAGCCTAATAGAACGAATATGAATTGTAGTAGATTTAGCCTTTACTAGAAGAGTATCGTATGATGGAGTATAATTGGAGAGTGCTAGTCTTAGGGCCCTCTCATTGATTTTATCGAGCTTCTTTTGACTTACGTTGCTGCAAAATGACCAGATTAAAGGGCAGTAATTGAAGTGACAAAGTATGAATGAATTCACAATTACTTCTCTCTCTTTGCTACCCATAAATCGAGCTAGTCTCTTGATTGCATTTAGGTTCATTGCTGCTTTGTTGCAGATTTTATCAATATGTGAGTCATGCTGTATTTGCTTGTCAGTATTAATTCCAAAAAAAGTTACTTCATTACATACATAAAATTCGAACTAATTGTTTGACATTCCTTAATAGTACTATCGTTTTTACCAACAAATAATGACTGAAATTTAGATGGGTTGGCTGTCATGTGATTTGAATTGAACCATTCTATGCATTTCTTTGCATTGAGTTGAACTAATCTGTGGAGTTCTTAAGCATATTTACAATTGTAAGCGTATTTAGAGGAATATCAACTTTTATATAAGCTGAGATACTTCTATTTTCTGTACTGTTACAATTCAAATTCAAGTCAATTTATTTTAAATTCTACTATATGCAATGCACAATCTCAGATAATGATTAGCAACTCAATAATCAAAGAAGCACTTTTTACCAAGGGGAATTCTTTAGGAGGAGCTCTCCTACTATAATCTTGGACAAAATATATTGAGACAACGACAAAAATACAGGTAGAGCTAATGAATCCTCAACTCCAACTTAGAAAATGAGCAATATAGCCCCCCCTCCCCCATAGATCAATGTTGAATGATAGGGAAACAACTCCATGCCATTTGGTCAACATTGAGTAAGGGGGGAGGGGGTACATGTAAAAGCAATGAATATTTTTATAAAAACTAAAGTCTGTCTCATAATTTTTGTTCAAGAATGTAGTTTGTAAATTAACTTGAGGAGCGCACCCCCTGCAATACTATAAGTTGTGCTTCAATAACGGACCTAAATCTGAATAGCACCTAGATCTAATTAATTCAAATCTGTATAGAGTTTTGAATGAAGTTTTTTGAGCTTTTTTGGAAAGAAATTTAGAAGTAGAGTTTTTTCAGTATTTTTGGAAGTTCATTCCATGTTATTGCCCTCATATACCCAACGGACCTCAAACCATATCTAAGACTATTTTTGTGATCGTGGAATTCATCACCACGATTGGATTGTCTAGTAGAGTATTCATGAACATCTGAATTTAACAGAAAGAAATGATGAAAGCAATGGGAATTTAGCTTATTAGTTGATTCATATACGAAGCAAGTAGTCTGATTCGAAAAATATCATAAAGCTCTAAAAGTTTGAAGCTCTTGAAGATAGGCAAAGTATGGGAAAGAGTATGTTGATGCGCCATAACTTTATCTTTTTTGGATTAGGACTAATGGTTCCAGATTTGAAGTGAATGCTTATCCCCAGACAATAATACCATATTGAAGGAGGGATAAGAATGACGAATTATAAACTAGAATCAATGTGTTGATAGGGAGAAGGCGTCTGATTTTGAAGAAGATCCCACATGTTCTAGCCCACTTCTTTGAAAGTTCAGATAAGTGAAATTTCCAACTAAGACTTTCATCTAAGAGAAGACCTAAAATCTTTACGTATTTAGCTTTTATCAAATGCTTTCTTCCCATCTTTATTGAAGTTTCTTCTGGGATTTTCATTGTAGAAGAATGGAAAATAATATAAGTAGTTTTAATCATATTAAGGGAAAGCCTATTTACATCCGACCATCTTCAATTCTTTATTCACTATTTTTGCAAGGTTAGTCAGAGTATCGCCATCACAGTAGATGTTTGCATCATCTGCAAAAAAATAAAATTTTAATTTTTTTGAAACATTTGGCAAATCATTAACATAGATAAGGAATAAAGATGGACCGAGTACAGATTCCTGTGGGAATCCGCATTCCGCATGTGGTTATCATTAAACTAGAGCTAGAGGCATTTATTGAAGCAAATTGTCTGCTTTCAGACAGATAGGACTTAAACCAACTAAGTAAACTTCCTCTTCACCTTTCCGGGTCACCTTTCTTAAAAATAAGAAAAACCTTAGCTATTTTAACTTTGGAAGGAAAAATACCGCTCGTAAAGATTGATTGATCATGGTAGCTAAAGGATGAGAAATTTTCGGCCCTAAAATTTTTAATAGCTTTACTGGAATGCTATTTGGTCTAATAGATTTTGAAGAATCTAGGTTCAAGATTATTTCATTACCTTCCATATCAGTGTTTGGTGAGAGAACAATCGATTCAGAGTTTCTATTTGTTAAATATTCAGTTGGTGATTTGGGATTGTGATGAATAGGCTTAGTGATATAATTTCCAACATTGATGAAAAAGCCATTAAGTATACTAGACACCTCAGTAGCATCTGATGTTAATTTTCAATTTTTATCTTTGATTTTATAAATTCTAGAGAAGATAGAATTTTTGTTTGCAGGAATTCTTTTTATTCCAGTCCATATTTTAAAAATATTGTTCCCATTTTCTGTAAAATAATTTTGATAGTATTTTCTCCGAGCTGTCTTTAATTCATTAGCGACACGGTTCCTGAGTTTTTTTATAAACTACAAGGTTGTTTTCTGATTTATCGCGGGTAAATAACCTTAAAATTCGATCCCTTAGTTTTATCTTTTTCTGAATTCTGTAGCTGATCCATGGTTTTGACTTAAAGTTTAACTCCCTCTTAGTTATCAATCTTAAAGGGACATGGTTACTCACTAGTAAAGCTAGATCACTTAAAAACATATCGTAGTTTGTATCTATATCAGATGCATCATTTGTGTAGTTCAAGCTCAGTTTGTTAAGGTCTTCAAGGAAATTCCTTTCATTAAACGATGAATAATTGTATTTCAAGGGTCGTGTTTGAAGATGAGGGATTTTAGCATTTTTCAAAGCAAGAAATTGTGGAAAATGATCTGAGATATGTGTTGTTATATTTCCGCATATCAACTATGCATCAAGTATGCTTGTGAAAATATTATCGATTATTGTTGAGGAACAATCACACATACTGTTCGCCACGCCTGCTAGAAATAGCCAGGCCTAATTCGGTAATTCAACATTTCAACTGCCTACACTCCCCCAATAATCGTCTCTTAAATCCGTCCCTGGAAAATGCATGCCTTGATGTACAGTAAAAGCTCGATACAGCGAACACCTCAATTTTACGAACAGAATTCCTTTCCACCTCGTTCTTCTCTAATAAAAGTCGAAAATTACTTGTAAGCAATCTGAACTCTGATATTCGAGTTCAGATTGCTTACAAAGTAATTTTTGAGCGTAGTGAATTTAAGCTCAAAGCAACAGCTGCAACATATACGGTCTACTTAAATGTTTCTCACGTCAACACCTCCATTCATATTTCCTTCCACGTGATTGTTGATCCTACCTCTAGTAATTAATGCCCTCACCTTTCTATATATTTTTATACTGATTATGACTTGAGTCGAGTGGAAACGCTTAATCGTACTGTAATAGTCCTTATTATGAATAGTCTTTATGTCACACTGGAATATTCTAGTCCACATGATTTAAATCTATTGCAATTTAATACATTCGTCGTTGCCCTGATCCTTAAAGTTATTCAGGAGCTGCGGTTTCTAACTTCAAGCTCTATAGCATTTACAGTGTAATTTGTAGTTAGTACCTCTAAGAATAATTACTAGGAAGCTCCATGAAAATTGATTGCTCACACAAACATCAATCTCTTGCTGCTGACCTTTTCAGTTGTAAGCTTGGACAATTGAACACACATCAAAGACTACCACAAACTTAGTTTTGTTTTTCTTCGCGTCCAGAAACGTCATAGTTTTTAATTAGCTCTTTAAATTCACAGTAAAAAGGTCCTATTTTAGCTAAAAAATTAAAAGAACATCTTGAGTTGAATCTTGGCTAGCTAACTGAGCAAATTGTACTTAAGTGAACAACTCTTAGACAGTGTTTTAATTTGTAAAAAAAATCTCCCCAATATTCTCAATCCTCAATATAACGAACTCTCAATATAACAAAATATTTTTCATAACCCTTGAAAGTTTTTTATATCGAGATTCTACTGTATTTATTTATACAACGTTTCTAGATAATGCACAGTACATGGAGAAATAGAAGACAAAGAAGACACAGTGCAATTCGTATAATTTCTGAATATCACACAATTAATGTCATTAACAATGACTTAAAATGCAGTGAACATGGTTAAATAAAGTAAAGAATCTATAATAATTTAAGAAACTTTAAACCAAAACCAAACAATATATACATTCTGTTCCGTGATAAGATCCTTATACACTGCGAAGCACATAGCTCCTCACAGCGGATTAAATCTAATTGGGTATTCAATCCGAGGAAACGAAATTAACTTGACAGTTAACTCAATTCAATGATTAACTATCTGTAATGGAAGGATTCATTCCATCTTTAAGTGACCCTTTCTATCTTACAATTTCGTCCTTTTGTGTTTGAGAGAGTGATATAAGTACACATGCCTCCCACTTAGGCTGCTCCCTTTGTTCCGGACAATTTTTTGATGAAATATTAAAATTGATTGAACGCTTTTTCCAAGAATTTAGCGTCATGTGACAGATGTTTCTAAGTCATAAAAGAATCATTGTTGGCGGAATCAAATAAAGAAGGGACATGTTAGCATGCCAGGCCTCCCCCTCCCCACAACACAGACGATTCTCCAATTGCTAGCACAGTGGAAAAATCGGTTATCGGTTATTAGATAACACAGGATATTCCCGAATTGGAGAGCTCTCTAGCAGCCAATCAAGATTGAAGCACTATAAATTGCATATTTGAATGTTGAGCTACAAATGACACTTCGTGTAAGCAGTCAATTTTTGTCCTATTTCGACACCCTCATACTTATTGAGCTTCCTTTCCGACGTCACTCGATTGCGACTTCAAACAACTTAAGAATCAATCAAAAGAACAGTACAGATCTCAAATAAACATCCGGACAGTCCATTATATAGAATGTCCGAAATACAGTACAATCTTCCAAGCAAATGTAATACATCGATTTCCGTAATATCAAAGGTTCCTTTTTGCATAATCTTCTTACAGGATGATCCCAATATGAAAGAGTTGTCTCCATAAAGGTATTGCAGGAATCCATTTTGGAGTCGATAAAGAACAAGTACTAGTTTGACGTCACCATAATGCAATTGTGTTAAACATCCTCTTCATTCAAATTCAAGTATCTGGGATCCTGAAAAATGCAGGAATTTTGCAATGGATCAATGTATAGTAAAACCAACATGCTTTTCAATTTCCAAAACACGTTTCGGCTCGATACTCAAACCATCTTCAGGTGAAATTCTTAAGTCAACGTTAAAATATATAAAAACTTTACTCTATCAATCTTATAATTTTCTTGTATATTCTAACATTAACTGTCTTTATATTTCTATGATGTATGTATGTATTATGAAAAATTGCCTGAAAAGATTCTCACTTGAGAAACAATACTTACATTATCTATGAATATTGATTTTAAACACTTAAATATAAAAAGAGAGGTGTTCCTGTCAGAGACCCTCTGCTTACATTCAAAGTCTAGTGTGCTGCTTACCATTGGGTTTAATTCTGGTGATTCATTTCTTGGAGATTGAGTCGTTCCATCAATTATCCCTCGCAGTTTGTAAATGGTGATCGTAATATTGGCTAGAAGAACTGATAATGTAAACAAGGCAATCTCTAGGATGATGGAGAAAGAGAAATGTAGAAAGACCAGTTTTCTTTTATCATCATTTTCACTCTCCTGTTTCCTGCGGCGAAATTTTTCAACTTGTAGAATTCGAAAAATGATGCTAGTTAGTGTGAAGATGGCAGTGACAATAGATAGAACCACGATGAATTTTGCCTAGGAAAAGAATGAAAGATGAAAAATTAGAACCTGAAATAAGATTTATCTTCAAAACAAAACACTCTTCAATTAAATGGAATTCAGAAAATGCTATGCACTCTGGACATGAAGAAGTTACCCATTAGTAGTGGGCTTAAGAAGTCAAATAGTGGTTTGAGAATTTTCCTCCGGGCCCTATTTTTATGTATACTTCTTTTAAATAATGACCTTCTATATATACCTTATATTAGGCTTTGTGTACCTTGAAAGAAGACAATATTAGTTATACACGTAGCCTTAGTAAATTGGCTGTTGCAGTCTTCTTTTGCCAAAGTAAGTCCCGATAGCCTTCAATTCTGATAAACGAATGGAGTTTGCAAGAAGATCTGGCTACAAGCACACGCACATAGAGGTGCATATCTAGCATTTTAGCTTGATGAAGCATTCTATCTGTCTTGACTTCATAATCATAATGAATGGAGAAACTGAGAATTTATAGAGAGCTCCTCTTATTGCACCAATATAGCCATGTAAAAACATTAGTCTAGACGAGACACAAATCTTCAAGGCTGAAAAATGGACAACGGAGATAGGGGCTTGGGACTATAGCAGTTTTACTCTTTGGAAGTATAGATTTTGCCTCTGGCAGCTCCCACTTCAAACCCCCCCCCGGTCCTGTCGACTAATGAAGTCAAATGATGCGGCTTTTTAAGAAGTAAGAAGCATTCTCGATGGAGACATGAATTATTGACAACAAATTGAATTTCTTAGTATGATGTCAATCATTTCTCTTGCTGTATCCATAGAGCGCTGGACAAATTTCAAGAACTTCTTCTGGTAACTGATAAATGTGAACCTTCTGGTGGCAAATATATCAGCGTTGGTAAGGGTGTTCAAATTGAAAAGATATCCTGAATATATTAAGATTTAGCTGACGACAAAGATATCTTGTAACTATAGCGCTATCTAATCTCAAGATAACGAACGTGGAAATTGTTGTTGAGAATTGTCTGAATTCGAATGCCTAAAGGCGCTAGCCAACAAAGGCAAAGCTATCCATACTGCGAGCTATAGAGGACTTTGCCAATTTCTTCGGCTCTTAAGCCACAGGGCTTTTGAAAAGGGCCAGAAAAAGTTACAATAATTAAAACTCTATACAATTACTGCTTCAGTAGTCAATCTTTCCTCCACATTAGGTTGCCTGCAGGACAATTTGCATTGTTTCTGCTATAGATCACTCGACGCTCAAATCCTCAGCTTACAAATTTCCTTATTACAAACATTAAAGCGTAAATGTGGGCCAAATTAATTAAGAAAATGTGAAACAACATCATTTCAGTCAGTGATAAGAAAGTTCTTAAGGTTTCCTGGGTCATAGTCCCCCAGGTTAAAGCTTCAGTACTAAGATGCATGATATGGATGTCCTACTGGTTCCACTGATAAGATTTGTTAGTAGTGATTCGTATTCCTGCCTACGCCAATTCACAGGGGCCAAATTCTGGAGAAAATTTAGAGTTCATGTGGCTAGAATCGTAACTAGTATAAGACACACCCAAAAATGGGCTTCATGCAAGTGTAGGCTTTGTGAAGTGTAGTGCTAAAAGTCATAATTTATTGCTCAAAAGGTTGTTAGTACAAGACCCACAACAAGCAATAACATAATACTGATTTCACGTTGCATTGTGTGTGTGTGTGTGTGTGTGTGTGTGTGTGTGTGTGTGTGTGTGTGTGTTTTACAAAGATCATGGTTTAACTACGTACCATACACCATCTTTTGTTGATTCTTGGTCTGTGGACGTATGTCAATCCAAGTATTCCAGCAATGGCTGCCTGAAAACAACAAAGAATGAAGTTAGAATACTCTCTGGTGCCTATTAATTTTTGGAATTATTCCAAAACCTCAGAGCTTATCAAAACCCTACTTCATTTTCTTGCCAAAAAGTTGTTAGTATATTAAGTGCATTCTATATTCCAGAGTCACATCTTAACTGGGACAGTTGGCAGCCCAAACCAGGGATGGGCCCCCTGGGAATAATGATACTTCAGTTAATGGGGGCATAAAAGTTGTTTCCCGAATTTTCCCGTCTTGCCAAAATTTCCAAACATTTTATATAGAATATTCCAATGAAAAACAAACACAATATATAGACTCCTTAGCCAAGAGCACAAAACGCTTGAAAGTAATTCTAAGTGACGTCACATTTATCCACAGACGGGCAAGCTTTGACAAAGTCAGATCCCCAGTCATATCCCTGGCATCTAGACAAAGATATTTGCAAAAACTTTTTATAAGGTTTGCTTTCCTACTTTATTTCAAAAATTATGAAACACGTATGCCTAACATTGAATGCCTTTTACTTGTACATAATACACTCTATGGTTCGTAACTTGCGTGTTTTCACAAGCAGTGCATTGAGCTGAGGGCAGTATCATAGCGAGGCGGTTTTGAACATTACAAGCATTGTTTTGCAGCGTCTCTTCATCAGCTACATTATCTTAGCGCCCATTATTGGTTGTGCACCAGTTTTGTTTATATATTTGCATGGTTTCGGTACCGCTTAGAATTTGGTATCCGCCATTTGCTGACGTCATGAGCAGGTTGATGACGCTGTTCAGATGAGGTTCTTGGCTGCGCTTTTGTCTAGTGGTGCATAGAATTGCATCCACTTTAATGATATCTCAATCAAACGTATCTAGTAGCCATTTTAATGAGTCCTTGTCTTTCATTAAGACCGCTGGCAAACAGTCAGGAAATTATGTACGAAAATACGGATTGCTGTTTTCTTCGCCTCGCCATGTATCACCAGCTTCCATTTAACTTTACGGGCCTTTTTAAATCGCTTCTCTACACCCACATTGCCATAGGCAAAACACATTTTGGAAACATCATTAATATTTAAACGCACTAAATACAGCCATAAACCTCGCTATGTCTGGGTAATTTAGAATTGGCTAATACTACCGATTATAGATGAAAAAGAAATGCAAGCCTAAAAGGCAATAGTAAAGGTCACAAGATATGAAATGTGATTAGGCAAATGACAGTAAAAAGTTCATAAGAATATTGAGGTTCAGAATCGCTAAAATTAAAGAATAATCTAAGAATTATGCTAGGCTCAAGCTTCAGCTGGTGAATTAGAATTTCTGTGCATTTAAAGTTATAATACTGTTTATAGATTAACTTTTGCACTATCGATACAATATTTATTATTCCTCTCCACATTTGATTTGCTTTATTTTAAAGTTTCACCAAGACTTAGATTTTTGTGTATTTGTGTATTTACAGTACTGCTTTTAGATTAACTTTAGCACTAAAATCGGTACAATATTTATTTTTCTGGTCCACTTTTGATTTGCTTTATAATGAAGTAAGACATCAACAAAGATTTGAATATATTCCTTTCATTTTTAGAAAGAGTTACGCCTTTTAAATTGAAGAATAATTTACGAGTAATTCTAAGCTCAAAACCAGAAAAATTTAAGAACATTGAGACTCAGGAAAAAGCTAGGCATTCCTATAAAAGTTTGTAGAGCACATGGGTGGCCTAAATTCTATTTGTCATAGTAGCATTTAGTGAAAATCTTTCTACTTATTATTCCTTTTGTATGATTGACTACAAGTTTTTTGATGAGAGACCTAGCTCAAGGACTAAAAGCTTCTTACCTTTAGGCCATATATTAATTCTTAAAGTGTCTTAAAAGTTTCGTAATGTAGCGAAGTAAATTGCTATGAAAACGTACGCAGAACGTGAATATGCGATTTTCTACGGATTAAGCCTAGCGCACAAAGCACGATTTTTGTCGCTGGTAACAGAGATCTTGTCTTCTGTCGTCGGCGACGAAAATGCATTTCTAGCATGTTTGATATTGAAGATCGTCGTCAGCGAAAAAATCTTTTATATGTGTTTCGGAGCACAGGAAATTTTCGTCGCCAGCGACGAAAATCTTCGTCCTCAGCCACGAAAATTGTCGTCCTGAGCGAAGAAAATCGTGCTGTGTGCGCTAGGCTTTAGAGAATGTTGTTTCTTTGGTAACTCTGTGCAATACTCATTTTTTAAAATAAGAAACCTAGTTCAAGACCTAGTACTGAAAGTATCTTAACTTTTGGCCACATTTTAGTTTCAAAAGTATTGTAAAAGTTGTTATATTTTACATAAGCAAAACGTGAATGTCAAAGTCAAACTCCTTCCCGCGCCTAATGGCGCACAGGGCGGCGCCTATCTCCGTTTCTATAGCCCTAGGCCACGCGTCTGCGAGTGCAGTGGGGGCTACAGCGGGGGGCTGGTCCACTGGTAGCTCCGCATGCTTGACTTCCCCACTCCTTTCTCATTTATCGAGCGCCAGCGTGTACCATTTTTAAAGTCCTTGGTATGACTCGGCCGTGGCTCGAACCTTCGACCTTCCGATTGTGAGGCAGACGCTCTAACCACTGGGCCATCACACCATCACATCAAACGTGAATGTAGCAAACTAAAATTAATATTATAACAAACAATATGCGTCAGTACGTATTGAATTCTAAAGCAGTGTCATGTTCACATTGCTTTGGTTGAGCTTTACTTTGAGCTACGTAAGCAGTTTCAGTACGCGAAAGTTTCCTAGCTCTTTCCATGTAGTTCTAAAGGCTTCTTAAATTTCATGGGGTCTAGTATTAGGTTGCTTTGAAATTGGTTGCTTATGAAAAAAAAGTGTAGGGTGGTATTGATTATTACATATTCTAAGTACTATTTTTATAGCAAACTATAGTTCTTGAGTAGGAGAGCCATGAGAAGCAACATTATCAAATTTGAAAAATTGATAAAGTCATGTAGACAAACCCAGATATTAAGACACAACCGTAATTAGGCCAATGCAACAAACTACCAGTGTGGCATACACGTTTTTTTTATAAGAAAGAAGTACTCAGCTGCTCAAAAAGTTATGAAAGTTCAATACAGAATTTTTTTGAGACTTCGGAAAGAATTTTAGTGTTAATTTATTTAAAATTCGATTTATATGTGTAAAAAATGTGATGTATGAGATGTTGGCTAACTTCTAACAGTTCAACTTCTGTTATTTACTAAGATATATCATCATTTCAAATACACATGGAGCTTTTTCACTTTCCATTTGTGTGCATGCGCAGAAGATTGAAACTGAAAATCTATTGCTAAGAAAATCTAAAGAAAGTTTGATGATGGAAATGTTAAGAAAGTTGCAGTGCTGGACGAAAAAAACTTTCTATAAAAAACGTGTGCTTGATGTAATATTTCATTCTGAATTGGCTTTTGAGATTTATTAATTGTCCTACCAGGTTAGCTACCATATTGGATTTTGAAGTCACATTTTCAAGTGTACTTCTGCTGTGCAAGTAAACACCCTTTCCTGTTCATGTGAATGTCTACTTAATACAGTTAAAGTTGTTGACATGTTGAATAAGGTGGAACGGCTTTTTGAGGCTGAATATAAGAACACGTGGCAAGATTTTCAATGTCGTTTACTAGTATGAGGGTGGTCCAGGTCTTCTTAATGCACGTATTTTACGTGAATGGCATCAGCTTCTGTGGACCTGATGCATTTGTCCTTAGAATTCATTTGTGATCAAAGAGGGTGGACTGCCCAATTGGCTACTCGCTTGTGGCGAAGGAGCCGATAAAGTTTCAGAATGGAGTCTAGGGAGCCTCTTAGGCCCGATTTATATTGTTACGGATCACTTGTTGATGCGTATCACAAGCGACACGAATTGACCTTCCGTCTAGACTACTCCTAAGGAATCAGTAGCAAAACTGATTCGGTTCGCTTTTTTGTAAAAGGACCAGAAGTGATCCAAATTACATACCATTGGCACTGTTAGGCCCGGTTTACATTGTTATAGATAATTTTTCATCCGCATCAAAAGTGATCCGTATTCAACTACTCCGGCCATACCATCCTTCCCCTTCCCACAATCCATTGCATTGTTTTGCGTAATAGTGATAGTTAATTTAAAACGGAATGATAAGTACACGCTTATTACGTAAATCTAGATTCTCTTGCTTATCAATATTGTTTGAAGGAGATTTTCGCCTAAGCGATTCAAACAGCTGAAAAGATTATCAATTCTAGAAGCTACTTTAAGATAAATTGACAGAACTATAACAAATGATATTCTATCAAGCTACGGAAACACATGCCTGTCCCCTAACTATTATCTGGTTACAGCAAGGGCCTAAGTTCAGGATGGAACCATTTCTGGAATCAAAAAGCAATGCAGCATGGGAATGCATGTTTTCAGAATAATTGTAATATCTAAAAGGACGTGTAGAAGAACGAGTAGAAGAATTTCAGCGAGACTTGACGCCAAACTCTAACAAGTATTCAAAAATGAAAAGTGGGACAAAAAGGGGGCACTATACGATTGAAACACAACACTCTACAGCAACTACGTAAATGGTGGACATGCCCTGGGGGCAAAACTTGCCTTTACAAGCACTATGGGGGAGCAAAAACCTTACCTTATTAACCTTCAGCTTAATAATTCTGCTGGGGGAGAGGGGAGTAAAACCATGCAAATGCTTCGTATAGGTACGTGCCTGCTCTACGTTGTTACAAATGTCCTTTTTCTCTTGCAAAAGATCCAATGACTTTCAAATTTTTGTCCTATAGTGTTGCAGGTTACTGCACAACTTAGTTCTGTACGATCAATTATTAATTGCACAGAGGGGCGGGGTCAGGCGCCGTATTTTACAGTAGTTATTGAGTAGCTTCTAAAACTGTATTGTGGTTTCTCTCTCTCAAAGAAGGGTTGCAGATGTTTCTACTTATAAGAGAATTAATCCGAGCCTTCATCGCACAAACGGGAGATTTTCTGATGATCTTAAAGATCAAAATTGATAACTCAAGAAAGTGTTTTCTATGCATGAAAAGCAAATAAAGCACTTTGAAGTGACGTTAAATCAAGCCTGTAATAAATCTTTCTGACCTCAAAGTGTTACAGATCTGTGTAATAAAAACACCTTCTAATAAAATATCTTATCCGAGATTGGTGACACATCTCTTTAAAAATTTTGCATTTACACAATGAGACTGTTTTTACTGATATGACTAAAAATCTGCAGATTTCATAAAAGCAGCTTCTTAACGGCTAGCACTGCAGCTGAAAAGACAACATGTTGAATAGCGTTCATCATCTTAAGAATCTACCATTTATTTATTAAAAAAACAACTCGAGAAACCTTCAGTAAGTTTTTATAATATTTCACATATACAGCGGAGAGATATATCACTATCACAACTCAAATGGCCTTGGTCAAGGACGTAGCACATATAAATTTTCTACCCAAAAACCAGAGATGTGCCGAGACACTTCATTGGGGAGGGGGCGTTTTCACCAGAAAATACTGTGACCATTTCTCTTGCAGCATGGCCGCCCCATAAGCACATCAGTGGCTACAGCTCCCCTTTATATATTTTTAGGATTTCACCCCTGCTGAAAACCACTTACAGATTCTACAATACAGAACTCTAAGAGCAATGAAACGAAAGCACAACTTACGAGTTTAGGCCAAATGACATACGTTCTTTCCTGCTGTAGTCGGTGCAGAGAACACGAAATATTTGTTTTTAGATTTTTTTTATGGTATGATGCAAAATAGCACATTCTGTAGGCAAGTCACTAAATTTTCCATTTCTTTTGGCAAATGTCCTACTTGTTAGTATTCTAGAACCCAGGGCGCAATTTAAAGAAATTCTCCAAAACCATACTGTGCTATAACAAGACTTGAACACACCCTACTTGAGCTTTTTGGGAGACCACGCCCTTCAAAAAATCCTAATTTTCTTGGAAATCGAAGCTGTATTATGAACCTTAGAAGAAGGGCCACGACGAAAAACATTGTACATGTTTTCTGATCTTTAATTCGACAATTTAGACATATCCATACTACCATCTGTTAGACATACCTATCTCACAAATCATCTTTCATTCCTAGAACTTCTCAACTGTTGAACTCACTGCCACCCACTACTGTTCCTGAATCCTACAATTTGCCATCTTTTAAATCTAAATCAACAAACTTAATCTTATCTTCTTCTCTACTTAAACGTCCCCCATTCTCTCAGTTTTTCCTTTGTCGGGGTATTGTTACAGGCCCTACGGCCTTTCCCGGACATCAGTTACTAAACAAAAAAATACCCCCAACATGGTCCTGAAAACATGCGACTCAAGCCATTCCAACGAAAGCGTGTGAACCAGGCTCAATAGAAAGCTGGCAAACTAAGTCTACACCTTTTCTTAATAAGAATGTTTTTCGGTTCAGTAATGAAGCTTTCTTAACCTTTTCATGATTCAAGTATCAAAACTTTCTTAAGAGCTTCTTTGCAAAAATTTATGAGTTCCAATGTTGTGCGCATGCACATTAATGAAGTGTGAAAAAGCTACTTGTACAATTGAAATGCTGATAAATCTTAGTAAATCACAGGAGTTAAACTGTAAGAGGGTAGCAAACATCACATACATGACATTTTGTACACAGATAGATTGAATTTTAAATTCATAAAAATTAAAAACTTTTCTAAAGTCTCAAAATGCAGTACTGAACTTTCTCAACTTTTTGAGCAGCTTACTATTTTCTTACAAACCACTCTCTTAAAAACGTGTATTCTTATTGATAAAATAAAAATCCTACAGCTTCAAAAAGATTTCTATGAATGGTCCTGCACAATCCCTGCTTAGCGAGGGAGTCATGTGACTACTTCTAGAGCTCCTACCAAGCTGACTGGAGTAAAGTCCATTGTACTTGGCACGCTATCTAAAGTAGATCTTGTGTCTCAGAGCTCGAATGGATCAAGCGCAGAAACATTGACAATTGTCTGGAAATTTTGAAGAAAAAAACTTAACCTGCGGTCCACGTCGCAAATCCCAAATTTCCTCTAGTGTCTATTGACAAATGGTCCACAAATTTGCTAAGCATACGGTTTTAGAGGAGCTAGGCGGACTTCACTCTTGATTTATTTCACGCTGCTAAAATGCAGATTTCTTTATAAAAAAAAGTGCTTTATATGAAAAAGTACTCGGCTGCTCAAAAAGTTAAAAAAAGGTTCAACATTCGACTTCTTGAGATTTATGAATGTTTATAAGTTCAGATGTGCTTAAAATTTGATCTGTCTGTGTGCAAAATATTATACACGTAATGTTTGCTGCCTCCTTCCAACAGTTTCACTTCTGTTGTTTACTAACGCTTATCATCATTGCGAGTGTGCCTGATACTTTTCACTTTCAGTTCACTAATGCGCATGCGCAAACATCGGAACTCAATTTTTTGCTAGGAAAGTCTTGATACTGGAATCGTGAAAATGTTATGAAAGATTCAGTACTGGGAGGAAAAACTTATTAAAAACGCTATAGCCGTGGGCCTTAGGGGGCTTTATAAAGCGAGACCATCAGTTACTTTCCAGTGTTGATACTTAGATAGTCTATTTTTCTCTTCGCTAGCAGGGACCTTCGTATTTCTCTATTACCTGGGCGCGCAACTAGGAATTTTCAAGGCCAAGGGTCTAATCCACGAAAGAAGGGACACTAAAATTTTTTATAGAAGATATGGTCTTCGAATACTGTTCTACAGATTCATAAGTGGATGAAATACTGTAGGAGGTTTACTTATATCGCTGCTCTGAAGGGCAATGATTGTTAGTGCTATTTCCTATCAGGGCAGAGAAAGAAAAACTGGGGGACAGGGGCTTCACCCCCAGAAAATTTTCAGGACCACGCCTTTTCCATTTTAGGGAAATGCCCTTTCTGAATAGATAGGGCACTACAAAAAAGGGCACTTTCCTTCTTTTTTGAAAAGGGCAGGGGCCTAGACCCCCAGGACCCCCTAGTTGCATACCTGATTACCCCAGAACCTCTGACATTCCCGGTGTCCCAGCTTACTTAAATCTTGCGACAAAACAGCTGCAGAAAAATGGGGCATGTTTCATATGACTTATGGTAGCTTATATGCTGTATCGTGGTGTACCTGTCATGGATTTTGAGTGAAAACAATCGTGCATCATGAAACAGCCATTATGTCACGCCATGCCATGCCACGCATTACATCCATCTGCCGCATGCGCTAATAACAAGAGGCACGCACAAAGAATAAAGCATGGTTGCCTACGTAAAGGCAGTGCTCGTGTCTGTGCACGATTTCCGTTAGATAGAAACAGCTATTCACACACAAGGACGTACAATAACAGAGCGGTAGACAGCTGATATGTCTTAGGGGCAGTAGCATCAATTCGGCAAATTCTTGGCAAAAGTAGTAGGAATAAAACGAAATAAAAGCTGTTATTTAACAAGAAAACCAGTTTTTGCCTAAGTATCAATTTTCTTGGGAGCTTTATTCTTATGAAAAATACATATACTCCACATATACTCGACTTGTACTCGACAAATGTTCGACTATTTCTAAAATAATCAGCAAATTTAGCACCTCTGACCCCCAGATTTTTGTTGAAAAACCGCCACTGTGTAGGGGAACATGGATGTAGGACTCAATTACATATTTTTGTAAGAAATTTTCTATGGCTCCAGTCCTGAAACTATTTTAGCTTTTTAACAGTTACATTATCAACACTTTCTTTCTTTCTTTATTCTTAAAGACAAAGCTCCAAATACACTCATCTCTCGATTTCACCTCCGTTTCCCCCAGCTCCTTGGGGCTTGGAGGGTGCCTTTGAGAGGACTTCAGTTCTGGAACGAGCATTTAGGACCGGATGCCCTTCCTGACGTCACCAAAGTCTAGCGTTGGTCCTCGAACCGAAGACCATGTTGGTCTGAGTCGAGTGCATTACCGCTAGGCCACGGCTGCTCTGTCTCCAAATACACTAATGGAAAGTGAAAAAGCTCCGTGTTACACTTGCAATGATGAGATATCATGGTAAATAGCAGAAGCATAACTGTTGGCACGGCCAACACAACATAAACAGCACTTTATAGAAAGACAATTCGATCTTTAATTACATATGAACATATAAATAAATATGAACTCTAATTACATGTGAACTTATGACTTTGTTAGGTCTCCAAGACCCAGTAAAAGCTTCGCCTCTGCCTTGTGCCTATCTCGCATCTCTGTCCCCAGCCCCCCAAGCACTCAAGTGGTATCATCCCTGCCAATTTGTCTCTAAATCACTTATGACGCTTTTTTTAAAAGAAACTTTTTTATGGCCTAGTACTAAAACTTTCTTAACTTTTCCACGATTCCAATATCATAACTTTCTTAGGAAAACTTTTTCAGTTCCAATGTTTCCATGCGTACATGGAGCTTTTTCGTTTTCCAGTAGTTTAAAGTGAAGAGAGTTCCATTTACACTTGAAGTGATGATAAATATTAAAAAATAACAAAGTTAAATTGTTAGAGGGTAGCCAACATCATCATATCATAACATATACACGGATATATTCATAAACATTAAAAACTTTTTGAAGTCTCCAAAATCCACTACTGAACGTTCTTCACTTTTTGAGGTGCCGAGTACTACTTACTTGTAAAGCCCTTTCTTATTAAAATAAATGTGTACTCAGAATAGTTTGCTAGGAATGCGAGAGTCAAGTCTTAGGTATTCCTACAAAGGAAGGCGTGTACCCCCACTAAGCGTCAACAATATTTGCGAAACAGCACTTGATGTTTCACTTACTTTGTCGGTTTCCGAATGGTCTTACAGCTATGTCATCTATCAAAAGATAATTACGATTCACATGAATAGTGCAGTCATCTGTCTATGAAGAACCTGCCATGACCAGTCAATTAGCCTGAAATTTGTGCCATTGATTCCTTATGATTCACTGTTTACATACACGTTTTTTGTAAGAAAACCGTCATTTTGCCTGAGCTTCAACTTTTTTAACTCTTCCAGAAATTGAGCCTGAGATTTTCTAAAATCTTTCTTAACTTTTACTGAAATAAGCTGGCTAAAATGGCCTACGTTTTCGTTACTAATATTGTATACTTGAATTTGAATTCCATCTTTAACATTTTGAATACAATAACGATGAAATATTGATTTTTGGGTAATAAAAACACTACTTTTTGGAAATTGAGCCTCGTGATTTTCTTACGTTTTAGCCAGCCACCAGGAAGGAGGCTTAGGATTTGCAGATCCACTGAGCATTTACTGAGAAATGAAAGTACTGGCTCAGATTTGGCAAACGTACCAATCGATGCAAAGTACTTGCATCGTGATCAATTTTCATAGAAATTTAGGGACTTATAGCCATACTGTCGGCAAGTCCTTGAATGTGGGCATTTATTCAGCTACCTAGCAATTAGGACAGGCTGTTACAAGCGGTGGTGTGGAAGCAAATTGATAGCTAGGGGGGGGGCTCCTCTCTTTATAAGAAACTTAGAAGTTGGCCTACTTAGTTATATAAGAAACTGAGAACATTGCTCAGTAAACAATGTAATTTTAATACTTGTCTTGTCAGATTTATCTTGCTACATAGCAATTTCTCGACAGCTCTTTAAGTCTTGAGTGGTATTTACCATGAAATATCAATTATTCGGTGCTTGACTTCCAAGACAATTACCGGGCTAGATGGGCTTAGCCCCCCTCACGTTACAGAATCCTCTAAAATAAAGGATGCTTCCAATAGGAACGTCCTAGATGTGAGAGAACTGATGTTCACAGAGAGATCTGCCTTATCAAACTATAACACTAGGAATATGAAGAACCTACATGTACAAAAACTAAAATTAGAACATACAAAAGGGAGCTTTTTGTACACAGCTCCTAACGCTTGGGATAGTATTCCACAGGCCATCAGAAATGCCAAGACTATTGCACGATATAAAAGAGAGTTGAAATCTCACCTTTTGAGCTAAGAGACAACATACTAGCCCTAATTTGCACAAATCCATGGAAGACCAGCAATAAAATACTTCTCATTGTAGTACATTTGCTATGTTTTGTGGTATGGTAGCTTAATTTTCTTTATGTAATATTGTATTTGTTTACTTAGTTACTTGTTTATAGCTTAATGGATATTTTGAGTAAATCAGATTAAATAAAAAATAAATAAATAAAATAGCTAGGGGGCTGAGCCCCCCCCATGCGCCCCCATGCTGCATTGCTTATGAGTAGATCTAATTTGTTTTGCCAAAAAAAATTCAACGTAGCTCCCCTCTTCCCAAGCCTACCATCAAAGCATCCTGGAGATTATGCTAGTATTGAAAAAGTTTGGCATTGAAAACAAAATGGTTAGGAACCCTTTCCAAAAACAGTGTGGATATGATGTCAGCTCTTGAAAAAATATATTTACCGCGGACATTACATGTAGCATTTGAAAGGGAGGTGTTTCCTGTGTGATTCACAGTGACTAACAAGCCAGGAGCATCTACGTGTGTAGTTTATTATTGACTAACATATTCAAACAATACATTGCAAGACGATATTGAGCGCATAGGAAACAAGTCTCATAATTACGCAATGTACTTGTTTTTGCTAGAATCACTTGTTCTACTGAGCATATGGTCATGAACAGAGCTGAGATAAGGCAACCGGTGGCTTACAAAAACGCCCATATAACGAACAAAGGTTTGTTAGACATGTCTTATTGAAGTAAAAGCTTGACATGCCATAAGCTTCTCAAGTCATTTAAAAGAACGTTGGCGTGTCTTATTCCGAAGCAATGAATGCGCTTCGGTAAGTTAAGAAAACCTACACACCTTGTTTTCAAAAGAAACGTCATTTTCTAAAAGAGGCCTAGACCAAGGTCCAGTAGAAAAGATTCTTAATCCTTAGCCATATTTTAGTTCAAAGAGTTTTTTAAAAGGTTCTTAAAATGCTCTTAAAAGCTACTCAATCTAACAAACCAAGAACATGAGCACAATAAACTGTTAGCATTGTTACAAAGAAAATGCACCAGTTTGAGTTTAAAGCTAAAGCAATGTCATGTCCAAATCGTGTTTGGCTCAGCTTGACGTCTAACCAGGCAACGGTTCCTATGTGTTATTAGTCTAAAGTTCCTAACTTTTATTACTTGTAGTTCTAAAAATTCTTAAATTCTAGGGTACCCCGCACTAGGCTGTTTGAAAACCGGTTGCTAATAAAAAAAACGAGTATTTCTTGCAAGCAGTCCATGACAGTACAAATCTTGATGCCTACTTCCTCAGCCCAACCTCAATGCTTTGCGCACAATCCGTTCCATGCAATATATTCCAGAGACCATAGAGTGTGATGCGGATAAAACGGGGTGAGATAATTCAGAGGGTGGCTGCAGCACTATCTCTTTGGAGGATAACACAGCCAGCTGCCTTTTGGATGGACACTAACTTATTTTGCTGAGGGCAATTAAGCCAGCTTGCGTTCTCTCCCAACTTCCTAGCATATTATTTTGCAAAAGAAAGAGGAAAATATAATGGAACATATGCTCTGTCTAATGCTTTCCTGTCTGCTTGGCAAAAACACTTTCCTACCTTCAGTTGCTACTTGAAAAACAATGACTGTCGTAGTTTTATCTTATAGAAAGAAAGATCCTATCGGCAATTTCTATAGCAAGTGTTTCTAGACTTTTTTCTGTTGTAAATTGTTAAGGTAATTTCACGTGCCAGCTTTATCAAGAATAAGACTTATTAATCTGTTTTACTGTTGTTTAGCACTAATGTGTCTCCAACGGGTATTGTTACAAGTCTAACAGCCCACAATGGACGCACACCATTATCAAACATAACACAGTGAACGTCCACCATTGCGTCACAGCCCAGAGTGGGTAACTGCTAGTCCCAGCACAATTCCTGTGTAATTTTACTTCAACTTTCTTGAACAGTTATAAGATACATTCTAACAGTTATGTTATCTCACGTATCTTCACTCATTTACTGTAAGAACACCTAATTTTTCGCTAAGCCACAATATTCTTAAATGTTGTTGGTTTTGAGTCTTCGATTAATTTAAATTATTGTTAAATATCAAAGGTGTAACCATAAGCATAGGAGGCGGAGGGGCAGGGGGTTGCAGCCCCCCAAAGCTGGGCAGAAATCCGTTTCAATCGGGCAAATTTTCTGAAAGAACAATAGGAAATTCGGGCAGAAAGTCTACAGCAAGTTTACAGCTCCTCTAAAATTGGCATCCTCCTGCGCCCATGAGTGTAACTACGCATGATATCAAAGGAATATATTCCAACCTCGGTTGATATCTTACTTCATCACATAGTAAAACAGAATTGGAGCAGAATAATAAGCATAACATTTGCAATGTAGAAGTTAATCAGAAGCAGAATTGTGACTCGAATATGCAAAAATTCTAAGTCTTGATGAAGCTTGAGCCTTGCAGTATTCATAAATTATTCTTAAAATCCAGCGATTCTGAGCCTTAAAAAGAGTGTGGTACTGCAGGATTGGCAGGTCTACATTACAGTTAGAGCCATGGCTAACCAGCAACGTGCGTTAGGGAGGGACTAGGCCACATCTCAATCGATACTCATTTTTTATAAGAAAGTGGTTTAGAAGAAAGAAGTACACAGCAGCTCAAAAAGTTAAGAAAGTTCAGTACTGGATTTTTGAGATATAAGAAAGTTTCTTAGTGTTTATGTATTCAAAATTCGATCTATCTGTGTACAAAATGTCATGTATGCGATGTTGGCTACCTTCTAACAGTTTAACTTCTGTTATTTACTAAGATTTATCATCATTTCAAATGCACATCATGGAGCTTTTTCACTTCCCATTAAGCAAAACATATGAACTCAAAAATTCTTGCTAAGAAAGTCTTAAGAAAGTGTTGATACCGGAATCGTGAAAAAATTAAGAAAGTTTTAGTACTGGGCCAAAAATACTTTCTTACAAAAATTCACATTAGAACCTTCAGTCCTACTATTTATGACCCGTTTTCAAGCGATGTATAATGTTCTGGGTGTGGTTCTATATAGTTATCGCGCAGAAATTTGTTGATGAGACTCGCTAGCTGTGCTATACGTCACAATGTGTCTTTGAGAATCACCTACTGTAACAGAAGCCAAATTAGATAAGCTATCGGTAGAAGTATTATCAAAGACCCAAGCAACCAGTTGCATAAAAGCGAGAACAAAAGAGATGATAATGTAATCAAAAAGTAAAGAATTACGGTTTCAAACGGCAAAATAAGAGCTTGCTCTACAAGAGCAAGCACCTGCATTTCTCGCACTGGTTCCGGTAAAATGATAGCTGACGATAGTCGGACTTCACACCACACGAAAAAAGATATGCAATTCGTTAATTAACCTGATGACTTTAAAAACTGGAAAGAACCGCAGAGTTGGCAGTTTTTATAAAAGAGTATTTAAAACCTTCCAAACCGCAGAGTCAAAATTATTTAGAAAATAATATAACGCGAAGGGTGATTCCGATAGCGTTCCTTTCTGCAAACCGCAGGGGCTGTGTGAGGGAGAAGCGGAACGTTGTTGAGGTTGCCATGTGACGTATTCAAAAGACATGTTCAAAGCCAAATCCGTATTCAATGGGCATCAAAACTGATATGATGTATTGTCTCTGATCAAATCCTATAGATTTCAACAGTTTGGTTTGTGCTCGAAAAACTGAGTCATTTGAGATAAAAAGTGCCAATATATCTACTTAATCAATCTTCTTCAAAAGTCAATATCGTTCAGATGCACATGACCATCGTTTCCTCCATTTGGGAGAATTATCTGAGGTTGCTAGGAATTATACTATGCTTTCCATTTCAGATTTCCTCGACTACATAGCTCAATTTCCATGGAAATGATGGAAACATAACAGATTCACCACATACCAAAAAACAACGACATTCTTTCAGCAATTTATATCACAGCAAGCACTTTCTTGTTGGATATGACCATAAGACATACTTTGGATGTAGGGACATTTGCAGTTAGCATTCTGTGACAATGTTTTAAACTGCTCCCAAGTACGTATAAGGTGCATACTAGTCACGGAACATCCGGAGGCAGTGGCGCAGCCAACGTAGAATGCTACTAAGGCAACCTATAAGGGGTCCACAGGGTTTTGAGCCCCCATAGATCCCCTTATAGGTTTTCAGAGAGGCTAGTTTTCGCACTGTTTGGCGTAAATCAAAACGGGAACCCCATGAGCTTCCGCTACGCCAATGACCTGAGATAAAGTAGAATTTCCATAATAAAATTTAGTTTAGACCGCATTTTCAATGCGTTTTTCTGTACTGGGTCAAATTTAATCTCTACCATAAGCGATTTCAGCCTTGCCACTGTGTGTATAGAATGTTCTTAGCAACAATTGCTAGCGGAAACTTTACAAGAGTAGCTACAGAATAAAACTCTATATTTAAGTGATAGATTGATGTTAACTCATCAGTAAATAGATTGAGAGGAAAAGAAAACAGAGCCGTTTTAGCAACGTATTGTTTGCAAATAACCTTGAAAAGTAGTAGCAAAGTTTTCCACACTTGCCTCCAAAGAGCTACTTGTTTCATTAAATTCGAGTCATATTTTTGTATAGCTTGGCCATTATTCTCTTTTTGATTTCTTTGCAATATTACTCAGTAGCTAAAGAGCGATTGAAGATTATAATACGGCTTAGAAAATAAATCTCGAAACTTACCAATACTCCTTGCCATACAAAGCAAAGTACCTGCTCAACTCCTACCACTTTGAAATACCCAAACGACAATAGCTCTGAAATAGAAGTCAGAGTTCCAACCAGCAACACCGATGTTGATGCCGTTCGGAAAATTACTACCTTCGGTGCGGCGTCTCGGCTCTCGGAGCTGTATACATTTTCCATTTCTTTCATGACCTTCATCAACGTTGCTGCTGAACGACGACGAATTACTTAAGCATGCAAGACTAGCGAATCGCTCCCTCTTCTAACGTGCTCTACACTTGATCTGTTCGATGTGATCTCCTTGCAACCTGCCAGGGCTTTCCTACTCGTCTCATTCGAGCATGCACATTAAGACTGGTTATGACGTCAATACTGATCTCAATGGCTTCCGAAGCACACGTATCCCAGTATTTGTATTGTATGAAACCCATTGGATAATTCAATTAGGGAGTCTTTTGTTGGAAGTAGCAGATTCTCTCCAGCCCAGCCTGAGGCTTATTCAATGCCAAACAACATACCTGTCTGGTTTCGGAACAATAGGGGAGATTCGACCCGCATTCATGTGAACTCAATGTACAATAGCAGCAAACAAGTTTTGGCATTCTCTATCGATTTGTTTACTGTATTTCTTGACAATACGCCTGAATCGAGAGCCTTGTATCGGCAAACTTCTCAAGCTCAGACGTTGAAGTCTAGTCGAAACGTTTATGATTGAACCCATCGTGTGTTACCAAGTTTCGTATTCCGTGCATGCAATATTGTTCTCAACTCTTAAATCTTAAATACATCAGACACAAGTGCCGTTCATTCTGTAGTTGATATTTCGGCTACTAAACCCCTGTCTTGGTTTGTTAAGCACGGGATTAGAATTTTCCTAAAGAACGGTATACTTCCAAGGGTAGGAGTTCTGTGAGGCTGGATAGAAATTGAGTCACATTTGGTTATTCATTGAGTCGGACTACTTATGGTTAGCACTAAATAAAGTTGACTCCTTCCACAAATAGAGGCGGGAAATTCGGCATGGTCACGCCAGAGATGTTTTTTTATAAGGAAAGTAGCCTAAGGCCTAGTTTTAAAAGTTCCTTAATCTTGGACCTCTAATGTTCAAATTGTAATACAGCAAAGCCCTGCAAGCAAGAACATAGGAAAGGAAGAACCTACAGACTAATTTTTTGGAAAAATACACCCAAAGTAAAGAACCAAAATCAGACTGACTCCTTTCCAAGTTCTTATGAGATGGTACATTATGTGTGATAAAGCATAACATTTTCAAATTCTTAGTTTCAGGGGATAGGCAAATTACTTCATTTTCACTATAATGCATCGTAATTCATCTTCTACAAGTGGAAATTCAGTTAGGCCACCCACAAATCTGTAAACCATTTTTCTGTTCATCATAGTTGCCTGCGCCCTTTCGATATGAGCCTCACTCTGAAAACATCATGGGTACCACTTTTATAATAACATGGTCAGTCTGCTTTTTAGAAGATTAGAATCTTGTTTGCGGGGTTTTACAGTAGTAGAGGTTTCTTAAGGTCCAAACGCAAGAAAACATAGAAACTCTACGTTTAACCCTTATTTCAGGCTAGAAAATTACTGAAAGCAAAAAGAAGGAAGGAAAGAGGTTTTATAAATGTATCAATGCGAGTTGTGGCTGCAAATGAGTTAGACCAGCTTCCGAATTACTGATTGCTTGCCAGGGCATCTTTAGGAAATTTAACTAAGGCCAGATCTATATGAGGGTCTCGCTTCATTCGTAGCCAAGCCTTCAACTGCATGCCTTTTGATTCCCTAAGCACAGGACCATAGACAGCTAAACTGGAATGGGTAGAGGGAGCACGGACGTAGCCCAATTAGGAGTTGGGACTGTTGCATATCCAGAGATCTGTATCTATGGGTTAAAATTTTACAAGGAAAATAGGGTCTGGGGGCTTGGTCCCTGTAAAATATTGTAAGGCAACGCCCTTCAAAGCGCCAAAAAGCACCCTTCAGCAGAGAAGTCTAATTGTTTCATCCTGTGCCCTAATCAATGCATATAATTTGCTAGCACATATATTTTTGCAATATCTTACATTTATTTACATTCATTGGCATACAGCATTCAATATTTCTTTACTGTATCGTCATGACAACAAGAGAAGCTGATATTGTAGCAACAACAATCAACAACCTCGGCTAACAACCCAAAGAGAGCCCGTCCAATAGACCTTGACTTTTGTGCTCAGTCTACCGACAGACTATCTTGTAGCCATGTACACTTCTAGGAGGACTAAAAATTTGCCAAAAGTCACAAACCAAAAATTCTGCTTCAATACTAGGCCAGGAAAAAGAAACACTGGGTAAATGGCTCGCTACAGCAATGAAAATGTTGAAAAATGTCCTGTTGTTTGCAGTTATAACAATTTTTCAAATTGAGAAGTTCTCTAGGAATTTTCCTTTACTAGGACAGGTTCTCTAAATAGTTGCGGTATTTACAGGTAGGTTCCTTATACAGTGAACCCTTATGTAAAAAGCCTAGATCTTTGTTGTTGATGTTGTTGCAATAAAGTTGTACACGTTTTTTTTAATAGGACCTTAGCTCAAGGCCAAGTTCACCAGGTTCTTTATTCTTGGACCTTCAATTGTAGTTGTAAAGTTTGTTCATAGCTTCCTTAATTGTCACCGCACATTTCGTGCTTTAAGAATGATACAAACACATGAAAGCATCGAAACTTTGAAGTTTATCCTCCATTCTGGCTAGAACAAGGACTGAAAGCACAAAGCAAATAGGAAAGATGTTTTACAAATGTATCTATCCGAGTTTTGGCTACAAATGGCTTTTCTCAACAGCGACTGTTACGCTGCTTAGGATTTACGCTCTTTTCTTTGTAAGAACAATTTTATAAAAGCACGACCCTGAAATTTGATGGAAAATTAAGAACAAATTAAGAACAAAGCTGAGCCTGAAACACTGTCGTAAAATCTATTTTTGGACAACATGCCTAAGCTTTCCACTAACATGTGGACATCACATCTCCTCTCCTTGCTAGCAGGGGGAAGCTGAAGAAGATTGTTGGTGGGGTACACAACCCCAATTTACTGACAAACAGAATTTCTTTCGAGCCCAATTTGCAGAAAAATAGGACTTTCCTTGAGTTTTATCAGCAATATAACGTTGACAAGCACTATTGATATTCGGCAAGTGTGCCGACAAGCTAAATATTGGGGGCGCGGCACCCCCCACATTCCCTATGGCTACCCCCCTGCTTGCTAGCCTAAAGGGAATTGATACCCTTATTACTTCTCCTCTTTCATATTCGCGAGTTAGTTACCCCTAGAGAAACTAGATATTGTGCTAACATTATCTTGCTAAAATTTTTATAAACCTTATTCAACAAAAAAGCATTTATGTGCAATATAGCATTTCGGTCCTTGTGTATTTCTGAATTACCTATGCCCCGAAAACTTAAGGACAAATTAGGAGCAATTCTGCCTCAAAATTGTGGAAAATTTAAGAGTAGCCAGCGTGAACTGGTTCTTGTAAAAACAGAGTGTAGTGAATAAATGTCTTCAATAAAGTTGTCTCTTGGCTTAATTTACGGGTAGCTCAATCTCCTTTTTTCGGTAGCTAATGATCATTGAAAGTTTGAAGCATTTTAATTAATAGTGGATAATACTAGTTTAGTTGTTGGGTTTATGTTCATATAAGTATCAATTAAAGTTCCTTAACTTATTGCACTTAGAGTTTAGTGAACCACAAAGAAGAACAATTTTTGTATGATATCAGCTGTAGATTGAAGTCTTTGCATTGAACGTAATTTGTCACCCATCATAATGCAGCTATGAAGCTGTAATGTGGGTGGGGGCAATGCCCCCTTATGAATAAAGTGAAACAAATTTACACCCCAAAAGAATATTGAACTGGAGATTCAAAGCTCGGTTTTTTGAAAGCATTTTCCTTTTTCACCATGTTTTGGATGCGTACTTCCGTGCCCCTCAGAGTGAGGGACATACAGGTGTTTTTCTTTCAGAACAATAGCTCTAGGTGTATGGTTGACCATAAGAGTAGGAGAGGGAATGGTAGGGGCTGCAGCCGCCCTAGTTGTGCTGAAATCTGCTACATTCAGGCAACTTTCTTGAAAAAGCAATAGGAAATGCGGGCAAATTTTCTAGCTGCTCTCCAAATCGCCTTACTCATTCTTAAATTTGAAGTCCTCTTACACCTATATGGTTGATATATCCTTTCAAACATCAAAGCAACTTTAGCAAACAGATATCTTTCAATTTTCATGTTCAACCCTGCAAGGTCGATGATAAGAATTCTTCTCTTCATTCCTTGAGGTTCTGTTCCAAGCCATTCACTGGTGGTTTATCTGGACAACGAAGTGTGACGTCAATTGCGACCTCTCAGTGAACCTTTCTTGTTGTGCCCTGAGTTGTTGTTATTCCACTCTTGAAGCTAGATCTATGCACTTGATCGTTTCCCTCCATCAAAATGTTTGAGAGCATTTCATACCTTCCCTATCTGACAGTAGCGTGCTGGGACAGTCTTCTCTAAGGGGGCAATTTATTATTAAGAAAATGGTGCCCCCTCAGACCTCAAAAAGAATGTTAAAAATCAATTTCTCAGTTTAGCGCCCCTATAAAGTGATTCTCAGTAGGGCACGTGACCATTCGGTCCTCCCGGCCAACACGCCACTGCTATCTGAACAATACTGAACGTTGCTGTTTTACCCGGTATAGTTCTGTTAGGCCATGTTAAGTTGTTGTCTAAAGTCATGTCCTCTCATCCTTGTCAGAAAGATCAAGTTGGCTTAATTGACAGGGACGTAACTTCAGTACATTTCTGGGGTGGGGGTATCAGAGGTTTGCTCTGCAAAAATCTTGTCTGTGACCACTTTTTTAACAACAGTAGTTGACCAAACGGTCCTAGGTCCAGTAAGCTGCCCTGCAAAAATGCATTGTGTTGCCGTTTTTGCCCTGCAAAATGGCAAATGTTCAAAGTTGGCTTTGGCTCATCCCCATACCTCCTTAAGTCTCGTCCCTGTTTATCGAGAAAAAATAGGTTCGATCCAGTCTTTCTTGAGATCTGTAGATCTACAGTAGTTAGATTGCTTGCAGAAGTTTTTAGCGCAAATGAGATGGTAGCCTCTCAATCGTACGTTGCCATACAGTTCTTAGACAAAGGGATGGCACTACTGGAAGTGTTTGGGAAACTGGATTTCCAATCGGTACTCAGATTTTTGAGGTTGTCTATACACAGTCGATACCTTCGCACGACGCATCTTCATATCTTAAGCCGATCTGAAGGGCGTGGTCCTCTAAAATCATCTCACTTTGCTTACTGTTGGACCTTTGGCAGATTTTGGCCCCCAGCATTCCCCCCTGGCGCTACCTATGGTTGTACAGCTATAAAGATAAAAGCTGGTATTGTCGCAAAGTTGCTGACTTGACCCACTGCTTGTCAGAGCGTGCAGGTCTCAAAGTAGATAGTATTACTTCAATTCTTGAGCATGCAGAGCTGCAAATTATAAATTTTCTCTCCTCAAACCTTTTCAACGCACAGAAATGAATGTGGCAGCAATACCAGTGACTTTGGAGATCTTTTTAAAATTTAGGGGCTAGTTTGGGCATAGCTGTTGTCTTTGACGTCACAAAGACAAAACATTCTTTCAATGAGAGGGACTATCGCCTCTGGGTACGACAGCTTGTTCAAGAACACATTGGGTATGAGTGATGTCAGATTTTTGACTGAGTCTATTCTTCTCAATCAGAGATAATGGCCAAAAATGTTAACAAGGGGAGTTCTGGGGACAATATCAAAAGAAAATATGTGCAGCTTTTACGACAAAGTCCACATTTTCAATTCAAGGATGAAAGTGAAGCTTAATCAAGCTAGCATTTCTTACAATCTTCACATGAAAACTGGGAAACAAGACCCAAATTAGATTGCTAAACCACGTATCATCAAATCACAAAAAATGAAATTATATATCACCAATTTTACCTATTATCGAATCACCTATCACCAAATCACTTGTAATCAAACCACAAATTATCGAATCACCTATCATTACATCATATATCATCAAATCACATGTCATTAAGTCACTGATTATCGATTCATACTTCACCAAATCACCTATTAGAAATCACCCATCATCAAATCAACTATTACCGGATAATCAATCATCAAGTGACATATCATCAATTAACTATCATCAATTCGCACATCATTAAATTACACATCCACAAATCATCGAATCACCTATCATAAAATTAATCATCATCAATTCACATATCATTAAGCTACATATCACCAAATAAACTATCATCAAATCGCAAATTATCAAATCCCCTATCATTACATCATCTATCATCACATCACATATTATCAAATCACTAATCATCAATTTATATTTCATCAAATCGTTTATTATCAACTTACCTATCATCAAATCACAGATCATCAAACTAGCTTTCATTATAGGAAGCTATGGTTGATGTCGGTGTTTATTTCAAAAGTATTTATCCTCCAGATACCTGCAGCTGCTGCCCAAATAATATTGTAATGGAGAAAACAGCTGAAAATATATTGATATATTATGCCAATTAGTTAAAGGTAAAAGTGCGTGATTTTCACAACAGGCGATTGTTAGAAGCAGATAGTTGTTGACTTCACAGTCAGATGGTGTTGCATTAAAACGTCATGAAGGAGAACAAAATAATAGCCACGCCTGGTTGCATTCCCACGAGAAGGAATTGTCGTGATGTGATCGCTCTCACCGGCTTCTTTTTGCAGTATGACAAATACCTCTATGCAGAGCATTTTTTAAAAGCATTTTCGGACTCCTGAATATTAGCTGCCAAGTCATGTACATGCTGTTGTAAGATAGCTTTTTCAATCCCAGTGCTGAAGCTTTCTTAGCCTTTTACTACTTCCAGTATCAAAACTCAAGATATAATATCAAGTATCCAGTATCAACACTCTTAGCAAAATTTTTTGCTGCAGATGTTTACGTTGCACATTAGTGGAAAGCGAGAAGATTCCATGCACCTTGAAATTATGATGAATCTTAGTAAATAACAGAAGTGAAACAGTTAGAGGGCAGCTAACATACTATACAGTGCATAAGTTTCTATACACAGATCATTTGAATTTTAAATACATATCAAAGTCAAAGTCCTTTCCCGCGCCCAATGGCGCATAGGGCGGCGCCTATCTCCGTTTCTATAGCCCTACGCCACGCCTCTGCGAATGCAGTGAAAGCTACAGCGGGGGCTGGTCCACTGGTAGCTCCGCGAGTTTAACTTTCCCATTCCATTCTCATGGGTCGAGCGCCAGACGAGAAGGCAGTGAGTACCACGTTTAAAGTCTTTGGTATGACTTGGCCGGGGCTCGAACCCACGACCTACCGGTTATGAGGCTGACGTTCTACAATAGGCCATCACTCCAGTTTAAATACATATACACTTGTAAATTTTCTTAGATTTAAAGAACAATGTACTGGACTTTCTTAACTTTATGAGCAGTCAAGCACTACTTTTTTGAAAACTGTTTCCTTGTAAAACACCGTTTAATATTTGTTTAGTGATGCGTAGTTGAGAAGCAGATCAAAAACTTGGGTTTGTGAAATTGTCTGCCCTAGCAGTAATTGCAGTTCAAACTCATGAAGCCAAAGCATTCTTGAGCAACTTAATAAAATGTTAATACATAGTACGATATGGAAGTATTTCTATCAGCTTGGCCCTGCCTTCATGTAATCATTCATAATCAGTAACATGCAAAGTGATCTGAATTTTTGAAAAAATTTTTGGTGAATTTAAGTAGGCTTGCCCTGCTGAAATCCTCTTTACAAGGAAGAATGAATCTTTAAAGAACGAGATCACTTTAATCTTTTTACAACTTTATATTATGGCATTTCTTTCACCACAAGCATAATTTTATTATGCAACCGTCTCTTCCTATAAGTAGCAAGCTCATTAGGTTAAGCGCTCCTAATTTCTTTTTCTAAAAATCAACGCTTGGCAAATTAGGCAATATTTCTAGTGTTGTGGTCATAGATTCTGTATCATGAAATTCTTGAAATTTGTATGACACAAGGGGGCTCTCCCTCTTCGATTAGCTTAGCTATTGAGAGAGTTCCTTCTTAAAAATTCTCCTTCAAACAAATCTAGACTTCTATATATTTCTCTTTGTTTGAATAATTGTACTATTAATTCTTATTTGGTTATTTGTTGCTGTTATTTATTTTCTTCAAAGATTTCTATGTTGTGAAATTTAAATGATTGAATGAATGAACTGAACTGGTTCCTAAAATGCTTAGATAGACGTTTTTATTTGTACGAAAAATGTTTATAAGAAAATGAGGTTAAAGTGGACAAAATCACAGGAATATCTTAAGAAAACCACGAGGCTCAGCTTGCAAAATTGAGTGTTTTTGTTGGCCAAAACTCGATATTACGTCATTATTGCATTCAAATTGTTAACGATGGCATACAAATTCGAGTATAAAAGATAAACAAAGAAGATGTAACCCATTTTAGTTAGTTTATTCCAGAAAAGTTAAGAATATTTTAAGAAAATCTCAAGCCCAATTTCGGGAAAGTTAAGAAACTTGAGGCTCAGGCAAAATGATGGTTTTCTTTAAACAGAACGTGCGGCTTCTAGTTAAGACGTCTAGCTTCTGTAAATTGGGTATAAAAAGAGATAATTTTGCTTTCAGTAAAGTGGAATTGATGGCAGCTTTTTCTGCAAAATTCTCCCGTTTGGTCCAAACATTAGTGAAACATTTCCCACTCGCAGCATTATTAGCTTAATCATCGAAGTAACAACACAAAGAGCGATTCACTTATATTTAATTGACTACTAGATATAGTGCCTTTGTGGGGAGTTAAAATGAAAGAAATTTTCTGTTTCCTAACAACAATCTCTGGCTTTGATTCAGTAGCAAGCCGCCTGGATCATAAAACGTTTATAATTAATATAGTTTTGAGGTCATAATTAGGACATTCGGTTTTCCAGTCTCGAAAGCATAATAAACTTCATCTTTTCAGTATTCCATAGCAATGAACAAATGAATTATTTGTCAGAGTCAGTGGACAAATGCAATTGTGGTGAGAGAACTCGTTAGTACGGATTATAATCAGCTGTTTTTGTTAGGGTGTAGTCCTTTGGTGCTACTAAAAAGCAGATAATGCTTTATCCTACCGAAATATATGAGATTGCACGGCAGAATGTTGTACGGTTTTCCTTAATACAATATTAAAGCGATGCCGACCCGCATTCTTTTGATTCAGTATATTGTACACACAGCTCAAGAAGATCCTCATCTGCAAGTAATTATACATGGAAGCCAATGTAATTGTGCACACCATAAATTATCTTTTAAGTCCCTCTCTCAATTATCTCCCCCCCTCAATATCCAATAAGCCCCCTTTTCCGACGTACGCTCCATAAGTGCTAAAATGAGTAAGTTTAGCTATAATATGCAATAGCTTAAAAGATATATTTGCAGATTTCATGATTCTTCATACGCCCTAAGACATGAACCATTTTGTATTAAATAACCAGTATAGCTACAAATGGAATTAACAAAGTTGCTTACAGTTGAAGTCAGATTTGGAACAATATACCTAATAAAAGAAAAATTCAAACAGTCTAGAAACCTTCAAAATGAAAATAAAGCTTTGTGAGATTCCTTGTACCTGCAAATTATGCGCTCAATATAAGCTATAGCAAACTTTGGGTACATCACACAGGCATTTTCTTATACCTCACCCTTGCATTAATTGATGTCTATTGCCTCTAAACTACATATTCCCGTTTATTTGCTATTAATTTAATTTAGTTATGCTAATTTATATACGTTTTAGGTATAATTTATGTTTTGTCATTACTATATTGTGCAACATTGCTGTACTGTGATAGAATTTAGATCTTAACTTTAGAAGCTGTTTCATTCATTTCATTTCATTTTAAATTCTTTATACTGGGTACAGTTACAAAGTCTCAGACTGCCCTATTAATAAATAAAAACCAATTACAATATAACTTTAAATATAATAAAAATATATGCACAAATGAAAGTTAAACCTTGCACAAAGTAAGGAAAATGTATGAAGATAAGAAAATAAAAAAAGAAGATGAAAGCTCTTGCCTGTTTAGTTTAAATAATTTTTAATATGACCGTGAATTAAGTTTATTGTTTTATTCTTTTCCAAAGAATTCTTTCGAAATAATTGGTATTAATTAGCTAAGCAGTAAGCTAGACTTATAATTTATTTCAGCTTTAAATTCTTTTTCTTCTTCTGGCTTTCCTCTCAACTACGTTGGGTCGCAGATTCATCTACTCTCTTCGCTCTCTCCCCTTGCATGCTCATTCCCGCTCCTCAAGAGTGTCCTGTTGTGCTTGCATGAAGGCTCAGATACTCCGTCCTCTTCCTACTTACTCTCATGCCTCTTTTTTCTATTGCATCCCATCACATATCCAGCCTTTGCTCAACCTCTTCTCTTGCCTCTGCATTGGCAACAACAACATCATTTGCAAGAATCATAGCCCATGTTGCTGCTCTTTGTATGTCCATGGTGAAACAGTCCAATATTATAACAAGCAGTCCATTTAATTCTTCCAACTTTAAATAAAGTATCAAGAAAAGTTATGAAAAAGTAGTTTGGAAGAAAACAGTGCTCGACTTCTAATAATGCTGGGAGGATTCAATAATGGATACTTGAGACCTAAGAAGAAAGTTAATATCCCAGCTTTCAAACGATAGAGGGAAACCAGGCCAGATGGGTGTGAAAGCAAAACTTAAATATAAAGAGGGTGCTTATTGGACGCACATGAAATGGAAGGAGTGTGGGGGCTCCGATCAGAAATTTTTTATTACCACACCTTCTACGTTGGCGATAATGTGATCAATACTTTTTATAGCCCCATAAAGGCAACAATTCTAATTGTCTGTGTACAAAATATTATGTACATATGTTCCCTTTTCTTCAGCAGTTTCTCGCCTTTTTGCACAGTCCTTTGAAGAATGTGGGCAAAGCAACAGAACTGAAAAATTTCTGCAAAGGAAATCTTTGGACAGTTTTAATATTGAAGTAATGAAAAGCCAAGATATGTTAATTAATGTTCAAAGAAACTTTTTGTAGAAGAAAGTGCTATCTGTTTATAATACCTAAGTATTGTGTTTATGAAACCAATTTTACTTATTATTCATTTGCAAGCAGTTTAGTAAAGGAATATCATGTGTTCAAGAACATTGTGTCTACGTAATAACGTTCCAGTTTATTGCTCGTGTGTAATGTTGCTACCTTGTTCAAGCTTACTGTGTAATTTCAAATGTTTCTATTTGCTTTCTGAATAAGGATAGTGGGCAAATCTTGATTGGCTGTTGGTGAGCTCCCCAATTGGGGAATCTTCTCGTCATTAAGTCAATCAGATAGCCAGGTTCTTCAATTCACTGCACCTCATTACAAAAATTCTATGTAAAATCTGTCAAAAGTTGCTTGAATTTTTTAAATATATATTATTATCATGGGCGTAGGAGGACGTCAAATTTTTGGGGGGCAGTCAACGTTCTGTAAACTTTCTGCCCAAATTTCTTGTTGTTCTTTCAGAAAATTTGCCAGAGTGGCGGACTTCTGCCCAGCTTGGGGGGCTGCAGCCCCTTGCCCCCGCCTCCTACGCTTATGATTATCATGAGATATTTTCTAAAAATCTACAGCGAACTTTTTGCGATCGCGCCCTTTTCAGAAAATATCACGTAGGTAAAATATTTTGCTGGTTTAGCAGCTAGGTAGCCTCAAAGACTCTTTTAATGCATTTAGCCCTTAGGAAACAGAGGCAAAGCTAAGGAGGATTGTTGTGGTGGTGGATAGCCACAATTTACCGACAAAAAATCTTCAATCGAGTCCAATTTGCTTACAAGGAAGACTTTCTTCAGAGTTTCATCGGAAATAAAACGCTGACTAACACTATTGATGTATTGCAAGTATGTCGAAAAGCTAAACGAATGGATGGAACATCCCCACGCCCCCCATGGCTATGCCCTTGGTAGGAAGAATTTAACTTTGTGGGCTGGAGGCTTTCTGGTCAAAGGGACAGAGATTTTAGAAGGAATCAAAACAGTTTATATTGTTTTTTATGGCCAAAATTAAATGGCTTTCAGCTCCTGTTCTCATATTGTGTTTTCAGTTTCGTGCACATGTTACTTGAGGTACCTCCTCCCCAGGCTCTTGTTTTGAAAATACTAGGCCACTTCAGTTTCGCTCATGGTCAGTTTTTCAAAGTAGAAATCATGGCCAGTGGAATGCGTTATGGAAGTCATGGCGTACAACATCACCGGAAAAAGGTCACTGTTTCCTTTACAATACGAAATGAGCGGGAAAACAAGAATAGACTTGGAGTAAACTGCCTGCAATACGATCATAAATTCAAGCGACTATTTGCAGCTGGACGTGACTCTATTATCAGAAGTTGGGGTACCGAAGTCAAGGTAAAAAGCATGTAAGAAATTCATCGGTCGATATATGCCCTAAATTGTATAGATGAATAGCTTCTACACAGTTTTGGGTATGCTTGGCTATCCCAATTTTGAAGCATCTGAATCTCTCATGTATTGTTGGAAAATGAAATTTATGTGCTAACCTGTAGCAAGTTTAAAACCATTCGGAGCTTCACATGTGTAATTTTGTAATATTATTTAACCTTCTTTGAAGTCCATACACTATTCCCAAATAAATTTTATTTTCGCAATCTTTGCTGCAGCATTCTATCATGGATTGGAGAGATTTTTGATAATGATGTATGATTCATTTCGCATTCAAGTTAGTTTGATCATGAACAGAGGTAGCTGAAAGGTCACCAACTAATATCTGTTTTCTACAGGATCCCTTCAATCTTACCTTTGAACACCATACAGACTGGGTAAATAGTCTTGTTTTGTGCAGAAATGGAAAAACATGTATGTTTTTTTCATCTTTTATTTTACTACTTTTGAAGAACTTTTGAGACAGATTATTATTCTAGAAAAATTTTACAATATCTGCATCTTACTTGGGTGCCATTTCTAAACAACAACAACATCCCTAGTTTTATATGCAAGTTTATGGAAACTGTGGATCATTGTTATTTAATGCAGTCCATGCCTGGAAGAAATTGGTGCAAGAGTGCCAATTCGCATGTGCACCCTGTCTGCACAAGTGATTGATCTTAGTTATTTGGAATTGCATGTGTAATCCAAGATTTGTATATCTGAAATACATAGTTTCTTATTGCTAAAGCATGTCAAATGTATCATTTAGGACAAAACAAGATAAAGCAGAGTTATGAAAGCAGATATTGACAATCAATAGTGTCTTAGTTGAGAGAATGAAGTTCCAATTTGGCATGTGCAATTGTATAGTTGATTGTGATGTTAGCATGGGTAATTTTTTCTTGTGCTGGGGATTTTGCATGTGTGTGGACACATTCTTTTGCCACCACACATATCTCTAGGCATGAACTGGTATTGAGTATGATGTTTTGAAAAAGTTAAAAGGGGGGTTAGAGTGCCTGTCTTCCATGCTGAAAGTATGTGGTTTGTATACAGTGGAAAGTACAGTGGAAAGTACAGTGGAAAGTACAGTGGAAAGTACAGTGGAAAGTACAGTGGAAAGTATATAGCAAAGAAAAGCATGGGACCTTACTCTTCCCTTTGTTTTCAAATTAGTGCCTTATTTCCATTCTGTTGAGAATAGTATACTAATTTTATTGTGAGATTTGACTGCCTATAGAATGACTAATGTTTTCAAATTTATTTCACTTCTCTCATGTAATGGGCAGTTTAGTAACTTTATGTTTATATGTAATAGCAGCAAATGCAGTAGAATTTGATTTGGAAGCATTCTTTCTAAATATTGGTTTTCTTTATAGTACTTTCAGCTTCATCTGATACCACAGTTAAAGTATGGGATGCACATGGTGGATTCTGTATGTCAACCCTGAGAACTCACAAGGACTATGTAAAGGCCTTGGCATATGCGCAAGATAAAGAAATGGTTGCATCTGGTGGTCTGGACAAGCAGATTTTCTTATGGGATGTTAACGTTTTGACTGCTTTAACTGCATCAAACAATACTGTCATAAGTAAGTATAGTCCAAAGTTATTCTCAAAAGCATAATAGCTTAGTATTGGACTCAGAATGTCCATTCTTCAGTTCCTTTGAATGTGGTATTGACAGTACATTTATGATTCATTTCCATTGAATTAGAGGAGTTGTGTTTAAGAACATGCTAGACAGCAATGCGCAGATGTTTTCTTGCCTGTCATTGTTAAGCTCATCTGAAAGCTAGGAAACTTGTTGTGACTTTCTTGTCATGTGTAGACCATGACTGTAATTTAGTTACAGATTCTATAGAAGGCAAAGAATGTAGTTTTTCTATAGTTCCCTTATTAAGTCTCAGTCAATGGTGGGCATTAGGGGGGTGAGGGGGGTAGTAGTTGCCATTAATTCCAGACTTGATGAAATATGGCAGAGACTTGTCAGTAGTAGCATGCTCCTTGGCATATGCCTTGGCTTGCATGATGGATTCACCCCCCCTCCCCAAACTGCCAAAGTGTCTGCCACTGGTCTCAATTTAAGTGTATAGCTTGGTGGGCAAATCTCACTTTCCCAGAGGGGCAAGTCCTGCCTGTAAACATTATCATGGAGGGAAGAATCCTTTCAATGTACTTACTCTCCCTTTCAGTACTTCTATTTGTGGGCAGAACCATGCCAAGGCTTTCATTTGGAGGGCATTGCCTCATGCCTCCTTGTAGTTACATGCCTATCTTAGTTGTAAATTGACCCCAAGGAAATTGATCTCCGGATATCCTCCTGAAAGCTAGTTATTCACATATTGAAAATGGAAATTCCTTGAAAGATATTTGTTTGTGCTAATATGTATTGCCCCTTACCAAAGGTGTTTAATCAAATCACTGCCTTCAATATATTTGCATTTGATCCTTTGAGGCCTGTTATTCTCTAACCATGATGTCACAATGCTTGATCCTTCTGCTGCTAGTCCCATGCACAATGTATAACTGATTACAGAAATGTGCTACAGAAGGTATTTCTCCACAATACACTTTGGGCAGTAATTGAACATTGATCCACTTCACTTATGAGGATCCTGCAAATATCAATTACACTAGCTGTGTTAACATTTACTTTGTCTTGGACATACATATTCTTTTCATCTTTTAGATTTATTTTAGCAGGACTTTTGTGATAACAGTATACATATGTACCTAGTTTAAATATGATATGACTCTAGAAAATCCTGTGTAAAGATTCGTTAATAATAATCATAGTAATACTATTTGGCACCAAAGAGTAAATGACCTCATCCAACAATGTTGCACATTTGAATCACATTTTTTTACATTTTCTTTCTAATCCATTATAGCCTCAGCTCTTTCTGGCCAAAAGAGCTCAATTTACAGTTTGGCTTTGAACCCATCATGCACTGTTCTGGTATCAGGATCAACAGAGAAGGCAAGATTTGTTGATCAGTCAATTCTGTACTCTTCTATTTTTCTTGCATATGTGATGATTTTGGTGCAAATTTTGCTGCAGGGTTTATCTGTAAATTTGATGCGTATTTGTGTAAAAGTTCTTCTCTCATATCTTTGCAAACATTGATAGGAATAAGGGATATGTAGTAGAGCACCAAATCTGGATTCTTTCGAGGAAAATATAATTCTAACATAAGATTTCAGAATTTAGGTTACATTTCAAGCAGAGCTGTAGTTCCATGTACTATTTTAGTTGTCAAAATCCCGTCACTTTCGTTTGTAAATATTTTCTGGAGGGGGTGAGGGCCTCTAGAATGTTGTAGATTATTTACTTCCCGTCATCCATCATACATCCAACTTTATCACAGCTTTTCAAGTCTAAAATTATTGGCGTCCACCACTGGACACTAATTTTCGTTTGGAATTGTTTCTGAGACAAGCTGTTAAACATTGCCAATATATATTATGCCAAAGCTCTTCCTGCTGCAGGTTCTGAGAGTCTGGGATCCACGAACGTGCAATAAAGTTATGAAACTCAAAGGACATGCTGATAACGTCAAAACAGTCATACTGAATGGAGATGGCACTGAGGTTAGTAATTTCCATTAAAACAAATATTATCAAGGGCTGGGGAACTCAAACATTCCATACATTGAGTTGCTTTAGGCTAGCATAGGCATTACTGAAGAAAGGGGGCCATAGAAGTCCCTAAACCGGGGATCCAGGACTACAAGAGCCCGTGAAATAATGTATGAATGCATATGAGTGATATTTAAATTCTATGCAGAATCGTAAAATGACCGCCAGTACTTTTAGCAACAACAATTTTCAAACGTGTCCAGTCGCATGCCTCCTGACTCCTAAGAAAGGTACTCCCACGTCATGCTTTGATATATATGCTACGTCTTTCCCTAGGGCCCAAAAATCTTTTTTGTGGCCCTGATCATATCCAGGTTTTTTTTCGAAGACACCTCCCAAATGCCACTTGGTCTATTTTTAAGTTACACCTATTTCGGAAGATGGGAACGTCTAGTGCTCGTTGACGTCACAATTTGAATAGGAGGATAAAGCCCTTCAATAATTCTTGGCTGAGCCAATTAAGCTTGAAAGATATCTTGCTGTTTTTTTAGCTATTATCTCTTATGTGTCATGGGGCTTGCACACTATTTTTTTTGTAAGAATGCCTAATTTTTTGTTGAGCCTCAAAATTCTTGGTTTTCCATTTGAGCCTAAGATTAATTTCAAATTCTTGGATGACAAAAGGTGAAGGCTCCTCTGAAAATCAAAGGAAAAACTTTAGATTTTTATCAGCGTGCTACTTTATCTTATAAAAGCAAGAACACAAAAAGGACTATAAATTTGGTATCTACATTATAAAACGTATATAAAAATATGTCAAATAGTAAACAAAACTCCTATTATGATTTTTCAAAAAGTACGTAACATAAAAATTGCCATTTTGAGCCCCCAACCCTCTATGTAGCTGCTTGGCACACTTGAGTTGCTGCCCCTCTTTGTTACGTACCGTTCTGGCGCGAGATCTCCAACACCAACCTCTGTTTATGTGCATAATATACCTTGATGCAGTATAGCAAAAGATGACAGCTCAAAATCGCTGGAACCAAAGAATTATCAGTGGTAGTGCAAGATTCAACCTTGAACGCTTTGTTTCTTTGAGTATTTTTGGGAGCGCTCATCTTGTCGCTGCGTAGCGAAGGTAGCTTACACCTCCCACCCCATATATTCTGCTTAACAGTTTGTCACAAAAGTAGTTCACACCCAACCACACCCTAACCTTGCGTACTTTGTAATGATCCGTAAGTCTTGGTAAACCATGAGCTTTGTGTTATTCAGAAGTTTATTTTTGAATTTCTGATACTTTCAGCCTCAATATTCTTATTAACTATATTTTTGTATAAAATGTGTGTAATACTCAGTAAACGTCAATCCTTGTGCTTTTTGAAGAGAATACACTTGATATGCAGCACAATACTCCTCCTCCGCAATGTCAAGCGGAGTTTAAGGATGTTTTGTAAGGGCCTGGATACTGGTGATAATAGCCGTGGTATTTATGCTTAGACCAGTGGAGATTTTGTCATCTTTAATTCAAATTAATCCTCCACTTCAACTCATTATTTACACATACTTTAGCCTACAGGTTAATTATGATATTCCTAGCATTGTGACAACCTTTGTTCGCAAAAATATGGTTTTGCCTGCCCCCTTCGTGTGTAGGTATTATATGCATCGCCCCCTTTTGACTCCCAGTCCGGAAGTGCAGGTGGTCGTGAAAGCATTTCCCAATACATAGGGTTTTCCTTAATTTTAACTTGTACAGATTGGGAAACCACAGCTAACTAAAGTGGCTTTGTGGGACCTGGAGCAAGTGAAAATAGCTGGACCTCTGATTAAGTTTTCATTAAATTTTACATTGAAATAATAAAGCCTCATTACACTTGATTACCCCTCTTAGGCTCGATGCCCTGGACGACCCGGGCCTCTTTCCGGCGCTCCTATTCTGCTCTAGAAATATCCATGTAAGATGGAAATGTATTGTTGACTATAATGGAAACTTCATTCATCAACGATATGTAATTTTGCGTTTAAGTGCCTGTCTGGAAGTTCCGATGGTACAATAAAGCTCTGGTCCCTTGGCCAGCAGCGATGTCTTGCAACTTATCGAATCCACGACGAAGGAGTTTGGACTCTTGCATCAGATGAACACTTGTCTTATTTTTACTCAAGTGGTAAAGACAGGAAAGTGTTTTTCACTGACTTAGCTGCAGAGTATGAAAAGAGTTACTTCCTATTCCAAGAAAAAGCACCCGTACTATCGGTAGGTGAATATGCTTGCAATTAGAGTAAAAGGTTCGTTAAAATTGTAGTTGAGATCTTCATTTAGTTATGCAGTACACGTGTTTTTTTACAAGAAAATGGTTTATAAGAAGGTAGTACTCAGATGCTCAAAAAGTTAACAAAGTTCAGTACTGGATTTCTGAGACTCAAGAAAGAAAGTTGTTTAGTGTCTATGTATTGAAAAGTTGATTTACCTGTGTACAAAATATCATGTATGTGATGTTGGCTACCCTCTAGCAGTTGATCTCCTGTAATTTACTAAGATTTATCATCACTTTAAGTGTACATGGACCTTTTTCATTTTCCATTAATGTACATGTTCAAAACATTGGAACTCAAAAATTTTTTGCTAAGAAAGTCTTAAGGAAGTTTTGATACTTGCATTGTGAAAAAGTTAAGAAAGTTTCGGTGCTGGCCAAAAAAAATTTCTTCGGGAAAACTTGTGAAAAATGGAAAAAGGAAGGGAGAGGCTAGAGCGGAAAATCTGTATGCATGCTGTTACCAGAGTAAAGCGCCAGATTGCTAGCTTCTTTTTTTAAATATTTTAGCTGATTTATTAAAAGCTAGATGCTAGGAGTTTGAGAATTGAAGCGAAGCTGCAAAAGAAAACCAAATTCTAATGTGTTAATACAGTAAAAATATACTCGTGATACTTAACGAAGTTTTATGACAGTAGAAGTCCAAAATATGTGACAATATTTAGGGTCTCAAAATTCTGAGACTCAATATTTGGGGTTCGTCAAAACTGGGACTCAATATTTGGGGGTCAGTAAAGAAACCCTAACATGGACCCCCGTGTAGAAAGTAGGGATTACCTCCCTGGGGTAGTAATTGGTGCTGTTTCGTGATTGAATCAACTCTGAGGACCGTTTTCTAGGAGATATTTAAGCAGAGCTCAGATAAGAGTAAATATGGCTTGTGTTGATGTTGAAGCTCGTTAAAATGCAGCAATAGAAGAGAAAAAGAGAAATAGAAACTAAAGTGCATTAACCGTAAGTGGAATAGATAGAGCTAACATTTCTTAAAATAGTCATTCTTAGAAGCAACCATATGTTTCCATATGCTATTGGAGATTTTGGGCGTAACTGAATTATTTAATCTCTTAGCATTACATTATTTGGCAATCTTTAATGCGCTGTATACAATTAACTTCAAAGTGTCTTGTGAATTTTGTGAACCGGTACGTGTGAAGATGACACTCGTGTGATAATTATTTTAATTAGATTTTGAATATTTGCATAAAATTCAGAGGTGGAGTTCAATAATACCCTAAGTGGCTTTGAATGATAAAACTCAGACTAAATCCCCGTTTGATGATTATTCATCCTTACATGGTGAGTAATCAAGCCTTCAAAGCGAATTGCTTTCGATAAAAAATTATGTAGATTCGGTTTCCTATATTAGATTTGGACATGCAAAAAGAGGATCCGATCCTGCTTTTTAGGTCAGTGTTTCCAAGAGGAAGCTAGAGAAGCATTAAGACACATGTAGCGTTGGCATCTAGGACTCCTACAAGACAGTCTTCTGTATATTGCAAGACGTTAAGAAGTAGAAGAATCCTTGCTCTGAAAACAAATTATTGTGATGTTAATTTTAAAGTGGCAGAAATGCCTGCAAGGATTATTGTAAAGTACATTTTAGCTTATCTAAAGGGCGTCATCGCAGCAGTTTTATAGAAAAAGTGCCGTAGTATCTTCCCCTTTGCATCAACTGACCTTGATTGTAGGGAGCGTCATTGTTAAGCTTTGTCCCACACCCTCCAAAGCTATCAGCTACCCTTCCATAGGCACCAGAATATTATTTAACCAATACCATCTTGTATTTATAAGCAACCTAGTACTAGAATCCCTAGAATCCCTAAAACTTTTAAAACTATGAGGAGAGAGCTAAGGAGCTTTAAACAAATTTCACATTGAAATCGTAGCCTGGTGTAATGTAAGGCTAAAAACCAAAACACCTCGCACTGATGCATTTTGTTTGTTATAATATTATTATGTTTTAATATGCTCTAATACATTCACATTTTGGCTATGTTTTCACTGCAATTTAATCCGTAAAATTAAGAAACCTTTAAGAATCTTTTAGAACTAAAATGTTGCAAACAGTTAAGACACTTTTAGCTCTAGGCTTTGTCCTAGGTTCTTATAGAAAAAAAGTGTACTGAGTGTTTTTGAATACAATAGGAAAATCTTCTTGGAGTAGTTCGTTGATGAGTGAGGTAGCATAGTGGTTAGAGCGCATGCCTCCCATGCGGAAGGTCTACGGCTCGAGCCCGACTCGATGCCCTGACTGAACGCTCGCTCGCTGTTCACCTAGCAGCAAATGGGTACCTGGTGGGAACACTGGGGAGATAAAAGCGGTGAGGAAAGGAACTGGCCACCCTACCTCACATGCCGATGGCCCAGCATAAGTGTCCTCTCTAACAGGCACTCCTCTACGTACGAAAGTATACGGGACTACCTTTACTAGTTCGTTGTTGTAGAACCTACAAAACATTGAACGTGATTGGGAAAGCGATTGATTGATTAATTGATTTATCGATTGATTAGTTGATAAATATACTTGATGGACTCTCGTGTACTTCTGTTTTAATTATCCATAACCTCTCAATTTTTATTCAGATCCAACCGTCTTATGATCCAAAGTGCCTGTGGGTGGCAACCACTGAATCTGATCTGAACTGTTGGGTAAGTGGCAACAAACTTTTAATTATTGAATTCATCTTTGCCGTTGACGTAGAAACTCAGTTGAAAACTCACCTAGACATGAATTATTCATAGTTTTTTACGACAGTGAAAGCAGCATATCCGGAGCTAATTTAGTTCATCAAGCCCATAGATAATCGAGTGTACCTCTTTCAGTTTTGTCTAAGGTAGTTTCTCTATTTAGTACTGTCAATCCCTTAGAGCTATAGGATTTTACTGTGACGTTGTTAGCAACAAAAACCTGCACAGTAGCTGGGAGGGTGATTTATGATAGGTGATGATCAGAGAGTGAGAAAAATTGGATGAGAGAATGGAAAGGCAAGATGGAATTTATTCATTAAAATTGCAAACTCGAACACCCCTCTAAACTCGGACGCGAAATAGCAAGTTGTCTAGAAAGGATTCATGCTGCATTCAAATCTTACTTTGATTTGAACCTTATCTGAAAACGAGGCATAATACTGTCAGTTGTTAGCAATTATTTATTAGGAAAATGCCTTTGGTAATGTTTGGGACTTTTACCATACTGCTAGCCTTGCTTTTATTTTCCTGAAAGGCCCTATAGGAATACCCAGGGTCTTCAGATAGTATTATCTACATGAAAAATCGAAAATCCTTTCACATTTGTAGAGAAACTCCACAAGGAAACGGACGCTTTCTCATGAAGCGCACACATATTTGAAACTACCGTATTTTGTAGCGTTTGCATAGACAAATACCCAGGGTCTTCAGAGAGTATTCTCTACATGAAAAATCGAAAATCCTTTCACATTTGTAGAGAAACTCCACAAGGAAACGGACACATTCTCATGAAGCGCACACATATTTGAAACTACCGTATTTCGTAGCGTTTGCATAGACAAACTTGTGCTTTATGGTGTTTTACGGAAAGGAAGGTGTTGAGACACTTGGTATTAGATGCTGAAGACGAGCTATAGCGATGCTTTCTTGTTGTATTTGTTTCTTTTACTTGAAAGATCGCTTGAATGCTTGGCTGAATCCAGTATGCATTCTGGGATTTTTGCTCGCCACAGATTCTAGCCAAAATTTTTCTGGAACTAAATGGCTCACCATTTGAGCTGGTAGGCCTTGGGCAAACTTGGCGTAATCTTATAAAACTCACCTAAACTTGCCAAATTACGATTGGCGAGTTTCTTCAAAGGTTCGTACTCCGTACAGATCTGGCACAAAAAGTGTCTAGAATGCAGTTTGTGCCTGAATGTGTAATGACAATATATTGAAATAATTGAATAAAAATGAATATGAAATGAAAGTGAATGGAAATTAAAATGTGATGACAAAATTCAGCTTCACTTGAGATTTGATTACTGGGTATCTTTCCTATAACGTTGTCAAATTCAACTGGAATCAATCTCATTCGGAATCAGCTAAGTATAAATCCCATAATAGAACGGTGATGAGTCTGAATTTCGTAGGGAGAGAACCCCTATAAGGTTCTATGTGCTTCAAACCTACAGAATCCTATTTCAAAATCCCCTCTTGTATCGCATTCCACAAAACCAGAGAGCCAGATCTCATTGTGCAATTGTTACTTGGAAATTTCTCTAACGTCTACTTAAAAGGGATCCCTCACTAATTTTAACAGCAATCAAGAAGTCTAACTTTGAGCTGATTTAGCCCGGAAGGTCTATGAAAAGTAACTGTGTCATACGTCAGAAGATAGGGTTTTACCACGGGAATCACTAAGTCCCTAGGGTCGCAGGAAGAGGATTTGGCTAATCTGCCTTGAACAAAAGGAATGATGTGCTACGTGAAAGCTATGGAATGGCATGAGTTTTTAACAAGTGAATCACCATTCCAATATATATTGCAAAGAGACCTTTAAAAAATCTGTTCATTGTATTCTGTCATATTTTATTGTATGTTAGCTTTCCTGTTTATTGTATAAGTTTTGCTTGGGTATAAGAATTTGTTTTTATTTACCGAAAAATACAATTTTTAACTTCTTTTCTCTAACTGATAATAGTTAGGGCGTGGTATTGCCAGTTGGCCGCCTCACAATGCCTTACTAAGATGTCTCCGCATTTGGAATGAAAATGGCTTCATAATACTTTTTTTCCATCGTTGAATTATATGCATGACAAAGTTTGTTGGAATTATATAGATGTTAAAATATGTTACAAGGTAAAAAATCAGGGAGTAGATTTAAGATGAAGACTTCTTTGCTTTTGATAAAAGGTATAGTTGGATACTAAGTCAATGAGTTGGCAGTTTGTGGAGGTCTCTCGTCGCAATGTTGTGCGAAAGTTTGTGGCTACTTGTAGAGGACACGAATTCCTGTGATGCCGTGTGGAGCTGAAGTTTAGCTCAATGTGGCAGCAATTAATGGGATATTTAGATGGTATAATGCCAGAGAGGACGTGTAAATATTAGAGATCTCTCGTCGCTTATTCTTTTCACTCATCCCTTTAATTAATGACCAACAGGCACAAAACCTATGGTGGGGACATGACTATTTGTTTTATCATTTCATCTCATATTTATCATTTTCCAAGGAAAGCGTCAGGGGAGGGCTAGGGGATAAAAGCCCTCTCTTCGAAGCATGCTAGCTCCCTTCGAAAGATAATAACTTTCTGGCTCCACCCCCCCCCC
>OLMO02000277.1:13859919-13880495 GCA_900291935.2 Cassiopea xamachana | reverse complement strand
ATATATATATATTATATATATATGTATATGTATATATATATATATATATATTATATAATATTATATTATACAATATTACATTATAGTATATAATATATTTATATTATATTATATTTATATATTATTTTATATATAAATATTTCTGTACATGTATATATATATGTATATATATATCTATGTATATATATATGTATAAATATATTTATATATAATATATACATATATAACTTTTGCATTTATTTTGCATATATTCATTATTACAATTATACACTTTCGTGATTTCTTAAAAGTCGTGTCTTGTTAGTCAAGCAAAATTTATAATTTTCATCAGTTTAGGCTGCTGTGGCTCATGCAACCATTGTTATGATTTTCTTGTATTCGATTGTTGTATTCAATGTTATATTGTTATACCATGGAAAAGTATTGAGTTTGAACTGAGTGATAGAATTTTTGACTGCATTGAGGCTAATTGGACTTGCAAAGTGTTAGGAGGAGTCAATTTTCGAGAGCTTGTTGACAATAAAGCCTAACGCAAATGGCGTACAAGTGTTTGAATAGCACTTCAAACTATCCTGGTTTTACGTGCAGTTTGTCATTATAGAACTAGACGCGTTTTTGTTATCACACTATGGGGAGAAGAAACGTTGTCCTTCGTTACAAGCTTTACGTATTTCTCTTGCAAATTCTCGAGGATCTTTTACCTCGAATAAAAGTTAATAATCTCCATTCAGAAATTGGAAACAATAGCACCATCTGCGAGAATTAACTTCAATTTTTATTGCCTTTCGCACAAAACCATGGAATGCTCTGAGAATATCTTTAGAAAGAAGCCTATAATGTTTTTATAAATATGCAATTGTAGGCAATATCACATTTACGTAGTTCCATTCTTTCCACGGAGATATTTTGTAAATACCAGGTTTTGTGTTATCTACCTTTCATCTGAGCAGATGTTCATAGCTGACAAATATTGGCTGAGTTAGATTTTGGTCCTTCCCATTTGTATCAACTGTGGAAAAGTCTTTTTAATTTCATAATGCAGTCGCTGTTTTTGGTTAAATCGTTACTTTATATACTTATTTCTTAGCAGCTTCAATCCTGTTGTTTATTTTCTATCGTATTTGGAATATGCAATCCTGCCTCTCAAAACGGCTGCCTTGCTGCTGCTTATCAATGAAATATTGCTTATCAAGCGTTTGATCTATTTGGAGATTTATGATCAGAAAGCACATTAAGAAGTAGAGCAAATTGTCATATTGCCAGACAATGTTTTGATTGATATGTTACTATACATTTTACTGTACATAGTATTTTTGTGAAAACATCGTGAGCAATTAGTCACTTATTATATAGTTGGCCTAGGACGTTAGCTACGCTGTGCTAGCATGTGATTTTCTAGAAATGGACTTCTCCAACCTTACTTATCTCGGTGGTACTCATAATTTTTTTTCGGACGTTTGACTTTATCGCAACTGGATTTTATCTTGAAGGGATAAAATTTTGCCTCTACATCGCGTTTGACAAATGTCGTCTTTGCCAAGACTCTTTCTAGTGTTTTTAGTATGTTTAGTTTTTCTCAGGCCTTTCTTATTCATAGAAACATCTAATGAACATCATTAACTAATATATTCATAAAATTATTGCTCTAAACCATTTTGATACTTGATTACCAAATTCAATTGGGAGTCCTCAAATATCAATTATTGAGCAAATTGCAACAAAGTTCCCTGTCGACGTCCTTTCAGAGTTTCCTTTTATCCTTGCAGCTTAGACGGCAAATCTTTTACATTCTACTTGTTTCTCTTTAGCTATTGTTTCAAGTAATTCGTCTCCCTTATATGTAACTGTTTCAATTGTTTTTCAGTTAATGGATCTGACAAAAGAACTCGTGTTGGTGGACGTGTGAGTATTTCTCGTTTGTTATGTCCATAAGCAATGTGTAACGGTCAATAGGCATTTTTCAAAATAGTGCAACGGCCACTTATTGTGTGTGATTTTTGATTTATTCTTTAATTTATGAGCTTGGCTACTTTACGACTCAAGGAAGGAACTTTAAAACGACTGACTTTCCTTCAGCCACAAATATTTGTTGATAGTGGCATACCTAGCGCTTATCTTCTAAGGGGTCACTTTTGTGGTTGAGAAAAGTAGTGCTCCCTTGGTATCAATTCAAATCCAAAAATAGCACCCGACAATATGTTGAAAAATCACTATGTTGATTTGGCATACATGGTATTCTCCTTTTCAACCATTTTTTGTGATCTCTAATCCTTCATAATTTTACAATGGAATTATTAACTTTCGATTGCTCTCTTTTTTAAAATTCGTTTTTACATGCTGAGGTTCCACTTAAAATCAGATAATCTCATATTTAGAGAAGCCCAAAGGATTGGTTCCAAATTTTGTGCATACTATGGTGTATGGCTAGATACTTTGTGCCAAATTATCTTTGCATTTGTTTGCATGCAATTGTTGTGATATCTGCCATTTTTTAATCAGCATACCTTTTGTAGAAAACGCCAATCCCATTGAACAGATTCTTCTCTATACCGCCACATACTCCCCTGGTTTTCACTGAAGGCTTCAGCTGTGGCAGAACGTTGTTTCGATTAGCTGTCGGTGATGCAGTTGGAGAAAATGAATGCAGTATTTTAGCAGACACTGTACCACAATGGGTATTAGATGTGACAGTCAAAGTAGGCCTATTTCATTAGCTTTTTCCAATTACACAATTTTTGGTGTATTTCCTAAGTATTTGATAACTTGTTCCTTACTTTTGTTGTAGTTTTTATTTCCATACTTTATGTTGCATTTATTCATTTGTCTTTCATTTATATTGATATTTTAATAAGTGAGTTTAGTCAATATGTTTCTCTTGATGGTTAATTACTAATTACTAACTACCAGGTTGGCTTGAGAGAGAATGACTCATTGAGTAAATACATCATTGATTATCTAATTAATTAATTCAATATTTCATGCATTCATTTATTGCTTCTTTTGTTCATTAGCAGTATTACATGGTAGTGCAGTATTGTTAGTACATAGCTAGTTAGTGCATAATTGACCCTTGTTCCATTCATTCCTTTGTAGTCCCAATGGGAATTTTTGAGCTATGTTTAAATCATAAGTTAATTTATCTTGTTTTGTTTACAGCACATGCAGCCAAAATTCAACAAAATTGCATTCCATTTAATTCCATTTTCTGCCAATGGTTTAAAGAATAACAACAGGAGGTTAGTACCATTTCTTGATACCTTTTAACTATTAAATATTTAAAGTCTGTGTCCTTGATTTTTCCATCTCTGCCACCACTAAAGCAAGCTTTTGTTCTGAACTTTAAAAAAAGAGCCTTTAAAATGTGGCATCATGTCCTGGGATGGTTTTATAAAGGCTGAATCCAAACTTTTTCTTGCAGCTTTACCCTGCATCCCAACCCCTTTCCTATTTTGTAAGTCCATCTCACTCATACTTTCACTGGAGATGCAAAACTTTCAGCTATTTTGACCACTGATTTATTTCTTAGTTCTCCCAAATATACATGGACATATCTGTTTTTTCCTCATTATAAAACTCAACAATAGCAATATTACTATGTTGCAAAAACTAGAACCAATATTAACACTATTAGAATGAATTTCTTAATTGTTTTTCAGAGATAGACTTTCTGCCAGTGACATGATCCATGTACGTAAAGTCATGGAACATGTCTATGAGAAAGTGGTTCTAGCAGACAATGCTTCATCAACTAGTAGCCAGAGTAGTGAACGACAGAACAGCCAGTCAAAAATATGCCCAGAAGAAGTTGAAATTGCATCCTTAGCAGAAGCAAAAGTTGAACTCTATTGCAATGATGTGGTATGAAGGAATACATTTTCTCTTCAAATAGTTCAGCATGCCCTTTGTAATGCAATAGAATAACTAGTGTCTACTTTGGTTTTTGGCTCTTACTTCTATGCTTTGCCTCATTGCTTTTACAAGAGGCTTTAGCAGGCATGTAGGTGGAGATATTGACCTAGGAGGAAAATTTTGTCTTTGCCCCTATTTTGAGGGGGTGAGAATGGTTTAGTAGACAAGTGATCGGCAAAAAATTCATACAGGGGAAGCCCCTACATACCCCCATGCAGTTATGTATTTGAGCTTTAGTTAGCATATTTATTCCTAGATATTTATGAATGCCATTTTAAAGGCATTTTTCTACTACACTATATACCTTCAGTAGCAACAGGGGAAGCCCTTATCATCACCAGTGACACCAAAGATAATATCTGACTTGAAAATTCATGCAGTAATACCAAACTGTCCAAAGAAGCATGATTTAATAAGTTTTGAAAGGTTTTATTGTAAAATTGCAATTTATTTAGAGGCTAAATCCATAATCCCCTTAATTTTCACAATTAAGGATAGCATTCAAAAAGTCAATTTAACTGTATTTAGATAGTATTTACCTTGGATCTCCCACAACTGTGCATATATAATTTAGGCTAGAAAAAACAACACATTATGTGCCAAATCATGCTGTGAGTTTACTGGCTAGACAGTAGTTTTGATGCAGCCTATCTATATGTTGGTTTATTAATTACCAGTTTTTATGATTGAATAATTTTATTTTGATCTTATTGCCACAGATACTTGATCCTAACATGGACCTTCGAACAGTTCAAAATATGATATGGAGAAGCAAAAGTGATTTGACTCTTCAATACAAACTTCTCAAAGACAAATGAATTAATTTCTTATCTAGGATTATGGGATTTTTGTAAATAATATTGATTGCCCTTAAACTATTATGCAACTAGTGATAGTATACAATTCTTTGACAGTAATGGCCAGAATTTTAAATTGCAAGTCTTTAAGGCAAGATCTATTTTGACTTGGGATAAGAAACTCTTCTTAACAATTGTGCCAATGAATTACCAAACAATGAGGTTCATATTTCAGTAGTTCCCCAGCTAATTCTTTATTACCAAACTTTGAAGATGTTATATCAGTAGTACCCTACTACATTATTTAAAGTACTAATTCAATAGACTGTTGATCAATGCTTCCAAGAGACCAGTAGTGGCAAAGTCTATTTCATTGAAATTCTGACAGAATCCTTGTTTTGAGTCTTCACTAAAAACACCTGGTTTATTGTAAAGTTTGATGCATTTCCTAGAATTTTGGGAAATCATAAAGTAAGAAATTAGTAGATATGCTAAAATGGTAGTGTCACTTTTTAGCAATAGGCATTTCTTTTTCCTACTATTGAGCTTAGACTATCTGAATGTAGGTTTCTTTTTATCATGTGACAATCCCAGACATACATTAAATCTGTATACATCATATAAGGAGGAGTTATGTAATTTCAACATCAGAAATTCATACTGTTTCCTGAGTTATTTTTGAGTATTAATGGTTTTTGTAAATAAAAATGTATATGCAATACAAAGTTTTGTTTATTATGATGAATAGATGCAGAATAAAAATTAGAGGATCTTTGGTCCACGTGTTTCATCTGTACTGTTTGTTTCATAAAAGGAAAATTTAACATAAATACACCTATAACTTGCTACTTATAATGAGCCTACCGCTATGTAGGAAAATGATCATGGTGATGAAATCAGATTTGTCTACAAAAATTATTAAGTACAATCAACTCAGAATTCTACTTTAAGGTCAAGATTTTGAAGTTTGTTTATGATGAAGTCCAAGAAGCCACCCATCTGCTTCAAGTAGAGTTATGTGCTTGTTTTGGCCAAGAAAATGGCCTGTCATTTCCAATTTTTTCACCATTATACGAACATGTTTGCCGATTTCATATTGCCTGGATGAGATTTTGGAAAAGCTATAGCAGAGTTAACAATAGATAAAATTTTTAAAATACACTATGAAAACCAACATTAGATAGGATTTCAAAAATATACTATGACTTGCTCTCAACATTTAAATAAAGAAGATTTAGGATGAGGACCATAACTTAGAAAAATAAATGGATGGATAACTCTTTGCTTGGAAAGTAAATCGTACAAAGCAATATACTACGGACCTACTACCAGACTGAAAATTTTTACCAAATGTAGCTGTAAAAATTTACCGAATAAACACTGAGTATTGCAATGACTAGTTGATTGGAAATTAGACATTTCAAAGCCTATTTTTATTGCACATACAGTAACTAACAAGAATCTTCAAGAAATATCAACTTACTCGGGATTCATTGCTGGCTTCTTGACTACAACATAAAATTTTCCACCAAAGTCAACATAAAGATCATCGTTACAAACATTTGTTATTTTCCCAATGACAGTTCTCCCTTGGGGTCGTCGAATTTTCATAAGCTGCGAACTCTCTAGTAATTCTTCAAAGCTCTTCTCAGTTGGTGAATCAGAAGAAGGTTCTCTTATAGAAGGAATTTCAGTAGTATCCTCTGAAACAGATTTTGATATAACACGATGCTGGTTTGCCCGTAGAAGTACTCCATAGCACCGGCAACAGAATGAGCGTCTGAGAAATAACGCCATTTTGCAAGATGGTTCAGTTACCGACCTTTTCTTTTTGCCTCTATTCCACTTCAAGTGATTATCCAAATAGAGGGCATGGCGGCCAACTTCAATTTCTTCAAATCTATTAAAATGAGTGTAAATAGCACATTGGAATTCCTGATGCTTGTTGGGAAGCTTAAGGTATTTTTATTTACATTCCACAATAGGAAAGCAGCATTTTTAGACTTTAACCATGATTGTGTAGTGAAGGTTTTAGTTTCCACGTTGAACAACTTTAGTACTTTAAATTAACCAGGGCATGAACACATTTTTAAAATGTGTTCATGCCCTAGTTAATTTGAGCCAACTGATTTAGCAAGTGTTAAGTACCAAGTTTTCATCAGGTAAAAATATGGCAAGTGCAATTTAAGGCATCCTCTTAGCCCAGCTACCACCCAATCCGGCCCCAATACTTGCAGAAAGAGTGCATGTTTTTTGAGGTAATATGCGGTTTTGTCAAGGTTTTAATGCATCGTAGTACAGTTCAGTTTGGAGCTGCAGTGTGTTATGTGAAATTGGCAGATCAAAACAACTGCAAAATATTGTTGTACATTTTGCAGATTTTATGATCAGCCAATTTCACTTAGCCCACTGCAGCCCCCAAACTGGAATGTACCATCTAAAATATCACTCTACTAGGCATGATATTGTATACCCAAAAGACTTGAATGTTTTTGGACTGGTTTACTTTTGTTGTTTTGAACAATGAAAATAGTTGTTGTTTGTGTGTTGAAGTACGCATGATTGATTTTGGATTGAAAAAATATTATTGAGTAAGAATGAATGTGGTAAGGATGTTTTTTTCTTGGGTGAAATTCTAACTTATATTACATGGCACTAAAAAAAGAAGTCAAAGTCCTTCCCGTGCCAATGTCCTTCCTTCATTTTGTTGAATGTGAATTACATACCATACTTCTCCACCTATAGGTCTAGGGCCTATCTGTGTTTGTAATGCTTTTTTGGTTCCCTATCAGCAGGGGGCTTATATGATGTGTAGAAGGGTTCAGTAAGAAAAAGATCGACAACTTTCAATTAGCTGGCTGAAAAAAGAAGTCGTCAAAAAAGTCCTTTCTCACACCCAATGGCGCATAGGGTGGCGCCTATCTCCATTTCTATAGCCCTAGGCCATGCATCTGCGAATGCAATGCAAGCTACAGCGAGGTCTGGCTCACTGGTAGCTCCATGTGTTTAACTTTCCCACTCCATTCTCTTGTGTAGAGCACCAGATGAGAAGGCAGTAAGTACCATTTTTAAAGTCTTTGGTATGACTCAGCCGGGGCTTGAACCCACGACCTACCAGTTGTGAGGCAGATGCCCTAACACTGGGCCATCACTCCGGTATTACATGGCACCACCAATTAAAAATTAAGGAGGTTGGAAAAAGTGGGTAGGGGCTGAGAAGTCAATAAAATTATTATCTTTGAAACATTTGTCTGTTCAAAATTGCTAGGTGGCAAGAGGTGGGGTGCTAAAGCCCCTAGGCCCCCCAGTGGTGCCATGCTTGTCTACATTCCCAGCCTGTTGCCCTGGCAAGGATAGTGAATAGTAATTTTGGCTCCAATGCCTAACTCCTGACTTAAAGCATTGTACAGTCTAGAGTGTGCTTCCCTTATAGGAAACATATCATAGCATGACTTTTGAAATGTGTAATTTGCTTTGCTCAATTATAGACAGTTAGGAGGACTGGTTGGGTCAATCATAATGTTTCACAACCAGAAAGTGTTGCTGACCACATGTACAGAATGGCAGTGATGACATTCCTCTTGAGTAGTCAATCAAGCAAAGTTGATACTCAAAGGTGAATTGGGATTCTTTTATTGTTTCATAAATTGGTGGTGGCCGCTATAGATGTTACTTAACCATATGAGTACACTAGATTACCAAATAATCAGGGAGTGGTAACAATTTAGGGGATGGAAAATATTTGGAAAGTTAATAATGGGGGGAAGCTGGAACAAAAGGAGGTGGAACATTAGGTGGGATTGAAAATAGAAAACAAAGATTTATGAAGTAAGTATTTTAAGCATTGAACTAATTCTCTGAGAACTGATATCAGATTTTCAAAATCTGATAATAGGGGGGTTTGTATAGCAATTGGGAGGTTAGTAAAAATTTGAAAAATTAGTAATTTGGAGGGAATGATTATTAGGTACTCAAGAGTAGGCACAAAAGAATTTAATTATTACATTTTTAGATACATTGCTAATGTTTTTGATTTTGAATTAGAAGCTCATGAAATGAAATTCAATCTTGAGTGTGAATTCATGGATTTTGAGAATGCATGCAGAAAAGTAAATGAAAATAAAACATCAAGGGTGCATTCCATTTGAACTGAACATAGAAGATGTACCAGAAATGTGTTTGGTATACTAAAAATGGTCTGTGCAGCACCAACCCAAGTCAATTGCAGAAGAGATTCCATTCCATAGAGTTAGCAAGCCAAATTCTCATAAATTTGCACATGCCAAAATGTTTTTCAACTATTTTCCATAACAAATGCTGAAAAAAGTGCTTAAGGCACGCTGAAGATCTTTGGCCTGAGTACATGGAATGCACCTTTATAAGAGATGGATGAATACTCAAGTTTTTTCTTATTGCCTATTTTGATTTGCAGGTGCCTTAGGTTAGCTGTGGTCCATGACCTAGCAGAATGTATTGTAGGAGATATCACACCCGGGGATCCAATGGGAAAAGAAGAGAAGCACAAAAGAGAAAAAGTAAATGCTAGAGCAGTTGTTTTTCTGTGAGTGTTTATGTTGGGTGGATAGGGTGTGTGTTTGCCTTCTTCTGTTTGCCACTATCTTTATCTGTCTGTGTTCCTAAGTATGTCTGTCTGAATCTATGTGCACCTATACTATCTGTGCCTATATATTCAAAGATAGTGTGTGAGATTGTGTACTTTATTCCCCTCTTTTCCCTCTAACTGTCATGCTTAATCTGTGTTCAGATTTATATATTTTTGCACATTTTTTGTCATTTCATTTGTTGTCATTTGTTGATTTTTATTGCTTCATTGTAGGAGGCAATGGAATACCTATCTAGTTTAGTATCACCTGAAGTAAGCAACTCATTTTTGTATCAATCTAGTGTACATATTTTATTCTGCTAGACATCTGGTTTGATTATATCTTTAACTATTTGTATACTATTTTCTTCAATATGCATGTAGGCCACACTCCCAGCCTTGAAGGCAAAATACAGAAAAATACTATAGCCTATGCATTGAATTTTATGGTACCTTCACAATGCATGTTCACATTTTGCATGTAGTTTAATATTTATTTTTCCTTTCCAGGTTGGAAAAGAACTTATAGATTTGTATATGGTAGTAATCTTTCTCAAACTGCTTTGATTCAATAATTGTTTTAAAACTTGGCTGAAACTATCATACAATAACTGTTTGGAATACATATAAACAAACCTGATGGTTTCCCTTCTCATATGATTTTTGCCTTTTTGGTTGCTAATTATGTGCATGGGAAAGATTACATACTCAAATGAAATACATGTTCCCATGGCTCACTTTCTAAAAGAAGGTGAACCTTTGAGTTTTTTTTATGTAGTTGGTTTTTACTTATGAAAGTTAGCATCAACATGTGAGTTATTCAGTTGTGAACATTAGTTTATAGAATTAAGTATTTTTATTTTGGATCTCTTTTTGGTGCTTAATAAAATGGTTTCTAAGCATATTTTTTTAGATTTATTCCTTGTCAGATTTTCCCAATAAGCAGCACAGCTTATGTAATTCATTCCCTTTGGCAGAAATTTACCATTGGTAGAATGGTGCTCCTTTGCAGATGCTATGATTTTTCAAGCAATGAAGCTGTTAAAATTGAGACATCAGTTGGAAAGTGCAACTTTAGTATGAATTTCAAAATGATATCCATGATGATCAATATTGAAGATAGAGTAAAGAGAACAGCCAGTTTGATTTGATTTCAAGATTTCCATTGACATATCCATGATTAATTGACATACCAGTTACTTAAACCACATTAATTATTTACATGATCAGGTTGACATAATCAGGATGTTTTGGGATAGCTTATCCTATCTTCAACTAATATAAATGAATATTCAAAGGTTTTGATGTTAACCGCTTTACCTCCATAGTTATCTCCATATTTAGGCATTTTATCCTTGTTTCTTGTTATTAGTTTTCATATATCTAATTGCAAATCCAGAATGCGCCAAAACATGTACAGACGACAATTTTCGGATCATTGGGCAAGCAAGATCGTCTTTTCATTTACGTGTTTTGGAATCTGTTTACATCAAGACTCAAAACCCAATCTTGTGTAGACAAACAGAGTTCATTTTCTCACTGGGGGTCTTCAAGTAAACAATGGTTAATAGGTTCCAAATGGCCACTCTTGGGGCCAATTAGACGCATCCTATCACATGTAACCGCTTCTGGATATATATTTCGATTAACCTTTAGGTCACTATCCGACGTTTTCACACTCTCTTGAGCGTCGGACGAAAAAAGCTTTTAATTATGTCAAAAGAATGTTGCTGCTTTTTCGTGCTGTAGTAAAGTCATATATCTCCTTATTTTGCCCCTTGTTTTCTAAAAATTTTATTCAATTACCATATCTATAAAGTCCTTTACTAACATCAGCTGTAGATGGAATAAGCTATCCCAAAATGCTCTGATTATGTCAACCTGACTATGTTAATAATGGATGTGTCTTAAGTAACTGGTGTGTCAATTAATAATGGATGTGTCAATATAAATCATAAAATGAAATGAAACTGCCTATTCTGTTTAATTTATCTTCAATGTTGAGTGGCATGGCTATCATTCTGAAACTGTTAACTTTGGAAGTAGGGAGTAGTGGAGTTCCAGTTCCTGAGATTATTTTAAGAATACAATTTAATTTATTCAAACATTGAGGAAGTAATTTTTTACTAATTTGAATGAATAAAGAATGTGGTTTTCGTAGAGTTGTTTTTTTACCCGTTTTAGGAATATGAAAAACAAGAAACAACAGAGGCAAAGACTGTGAAAGACTTGGATCGTTTTGAGATGATCCTTCAGGCATATGAATATGAAAAAGGTATGAGTATGCTGTCTATTTTTCTTCTCAACATATTAAGCAGTTAGTTTGTGGTGTCATAACCAAACAGCCGATAGAAGCAGGTTTTAGCGAAGATATTTTTGTCTCTCATCTTGCATACAGTGTGCGGTAAAATATTGAATGGGATGTTGTTTGATTCGGGAGAGGCACAATAAGCACATTCCCACACTTTTCCAAATGTACTAAATATCAGTTAAATTGTCCTTCTGCAGCCTTCAGATTCCTGCTGTATTGCTTTTGAGGATGACCCTGACAACGTATGCCCCCTAATTTATGCCCCCTCCAATTTCTCCCTCTCCAATTTGAAAGTGCCTCTAGCTTTCTCGGTGATGCGACCAATTACCCGTTTGGATCACAGTACGGAACTCTAAATATTAGTGCCTGCTCATGCGAAATGCCATACATAATCAGGGATTTAGCTGAGGGGTAACGAAGTGTAATGCCGTTTTGTCTCCTAAACGTTTAGTCTTCACCGTTATGCTACCTAGTGAAGAAGATATTAACGAGTTGCTCATAATTTTGCAACGAAATCAAAGTTATTGAAGATGGAAACAGCAGCTTCTGTATAACTTTAGAATGAGGACGACTACAAGTAACGTCCACTCGATATTAATATTCTTCTTTCGACATAACCAGGGAAGGTGAGACTATTCCAAAAGACTGTTCCAAGACTAAAGTAAAGGTAGTCCTGTATACTTTCGTACGTAGGGAAGTGCCTGTTAGAGAGGAAACTTATGCTGAGCCATGGGCATGTGAGGTAGGGTGGCCAGTTCCTTTCCTCGCCGCCTTTATCTCCCCAGTGTTCCCAATGGGTACTCGTTTGCTGCTGGGTGAACTGTGAGCGAGCGTTCAGTCAGGGCATCGAGTTGGGCTCGAACCGTAGACCTTCCGCATGGGAGGCTTGCGCTCTAACCACTATGCTACCTCGCTCATATTCCAGGACTATTCCATAAAAGTAGTCTTATGTCTTGATATAATATGGAACAGTCTTGGAACAGTCTTTTGGAATAGTCTCATCTTCCCTGGTTATGTAGAATGAAGAATATAAATATCATGTGCACTTTATTTGTCGTCATCCTCGTTTTAAACTTTTTCGTTATACTTCCTAAAGTTTCACGATAACACCACTGGATATGATATTGTAACGCTGTTTCGTTCTATCATTGCAGCTTCTTATCCCACACCTGACACCTTGTAGTAGAAGCTATATGATAATTTAGAGACAGCAACCAAAACAGACTACCAATATTGTTCTACCAACCAACTTGTACTTCTGTCACACGCTTTAGCTACTCCAACTATTCAACCCTGTGTACTACTTCATGTATTACTATCACACCCAACAATTTTATGACAGGGCTATTTATGTATTGCTTTGAAATTCGAATGGTGAAGTAGTGGAGTTTTTGTGAACTGAAGTTTATGCCATTGATTTGATTTTGATTTGATAATTTTCAAAATTCCATTTTATTACAATCAGCACGATAATTAGTACTACACATACTACAAAACACAATACTACAATACATAATATTCAATGTTATCTAATATACGTGGTAATGGAATTTTTTTAAAGGAAGACTCTCTCAATAGTCCAAGAACTAACGAGAGGAGAGCCCCCCTTAATTAGAAGTAACAATTTGCTCAAGAGCAGTGCACTTTCTTTCCAACCACATATTTTCCAAATTTATAAAGAGCTTATCATGGGTTTTTTTAGATGCTTTTTAAATGAATATGTAGAAGGTGAACTTCTTAAGTCTTCTGGAAGATCGTTCCACATTTTTGCTCCCATATATCGAAATGACTTCAAACCAGTTTCAATCAATTTCAGGTGAGTCACGACATGGGGAGCTGCAAGACTTCTTTGACTCTACAAAAGGTTCGCTTTTCTAGTTTCTTTATGATTTTTTGAGTACACTTTAAATACGATATCTTTTTGAAGTTTTCATCCTCCAAAGCGAAATCCCAAGGAGCTCCTATCCCTATTACGGCCTTTAACATAGAACATGATGGGTGTGTATGGGCTGTTTGTTGATCTCCATTAACGTAATGCCGTATCAGGTATTATTGATTACAATTTAGATGTAGATTTATCCCGAATATTCCGTTTCGGAACCCATTTTGCTCAGAATTTTCATGTTATTGTACTATTGATTGTTGAATCAGTTTGTATTGTCAGACGTACTGTGCTTACTGTATTGTACTTTGAATATGTTGATTGATATACTTAAAATATATATAGATGGTAGGCACGTGATTTGGAGAGTAGACTTGAGGTGTTCATTGATAATGAAAGTGTAGCTGTGGAATAAAGAGTCATATCTGATTGTACGCTACAGATTGGAGCTCCTACAGTTCACTCCTACTTGTTAGATTTGCTCTCTCTCCGTTCGCTTTCCGTTCAAACCTTCATTTCTTTGTTGTTTTACATGTAGCTTTACTTTTTTCAGTTCTCCAATCTGATTTATTTTTTCCTATTTTGTCCTTTAAGGAAAATTCTCATCAGACACTGTTAAGGAGTGGGTGGAAGAATTATACGTCCAACGTACGAAATGCAATCAAAATTAAATATAAGTTTTTACTTCAAAAGTGAACATTTATTCTCAGTTATAATTTCGCATTTGTTAGTAACTCGTATTTTAATACAATACTTATTTCTTAAAGCAGCCACTCTGTTTATTGCATGCCCTTCCAAATTCTCTTTATTGTTCCACTTGTGCTATAACTGGGATTCGAGCAGTAAAGTCACGGGATTGACAGGGATGTTTTCATAACTGCATCACAATTCTAGCAGTCTACTGTACTCTTTTGTAGGCAGAATGTAGCAAAATCCAGCTATCAGACTTTTTGTTGTTATCTGTGTTCGAATTCACTAAACACTAGCAGACCATTTATGGCAGGATAGCATAGGCGTCAAATCTTGATTGGCTAACAAAGGAATCACCATCGAAGGATTCCTACCAATGATGTTACATAAATTCGTTCGATTACCGTGTTTTGGTGGTAAATAGTGTACTTTCTGTGCAAAAAATTGATGACACGTAGTTTCGAATAATTGAAATATATTTTGCTTCATTTCACATTTCCAGAAGGAGCAATTTCTATGTCTTCCTCAGATCAAAAGTTATCGGTATCACAAGTTATCCATCTTTGCTTGTATCGTCCTTGGCAAGACTCCTTTGATGGTGATTCCTTTGTTAGCCAATCAAGATTTGACGCTTATGCTGGGCGCGGTGGCAGTCAACGAACTCTCAAAAATTACAAGCATCATTTCTGGTATTTTTGCTGTTTGCTAGACATTTCTCTGCTCATTTTTAGTTACAAATCTAGCTTTTCTATGCTCAGCTAGTATCTTTCATTTTCAGTATAATTGACGCTGCCTCCCACAAGAAGCCTCCCTTCCTCCTTGTTATTCGTTCTTTCGTGCTGGTTTTTCCTTTTTGATTGTATTTCTCATGTGTGATGCAAACAGCTAGCGAAACAGTGGCTGGTGGGAAAGGACACAGAGCTACCGCCCACCCTAGCAAAAATATATCGAACATTTTCTGCTATCAGACAGACAGCAGAAGGCAACTAAAATTTCCATTTTGAGAAGCCATACGTAAGGAACATTGTGGGAAAATTCTACGCTGCTGTACTTTTGCAAATATCCAGGTTATTGCAAATAATTCCTTAGGAGTTGACGTTTGTTTTCAGCAACGCTAAAACCATTTATTTCCCCTTCCAATCTGGTGCTAAGTTTTTATTTGAGTATCATATTTGAGTTTTTGCTTTTTTGGTTCGATTTCTTTTTGCAGGCATTTGCATTATAAATTTGCAGCTGTTTTTGGCCTTGAGTTAGCAATCAAATATTCCACATGCAATTACAGCACTTTTTAGTAGAAAATGCTGTTTTTGTGGTAAAAAGGGCGAATTCTTACAAAGATTCCCTTGAATTTTGACTCAATGTGCAGAATCCATTGTTTACAAGCTTGCTCATATAACCAACAGGAAGGAAATTTTCCTGAATTTTCTTTGCACAAAATGAAAGTTTCATTAACATTTAGAACATCCAGTTCCTCCTATTTGCTATTTGTGCAAATATACCTTTCACCGGTAATGTCGATGTTTATAGAAATAAAATAATTTTATATTCATCATTTGTATCCGCTGGATCCTCTTACTTCAAGTCAAAACTCTTCCTGCACCCAGGCAAAAAAGAATCGCTTGATACTTGAAGTGCAATACTCTAACTTGTTAAATTTTGTTCCTTCTGTCGCACCCTCTCTAATTTTGTTACTTGAAAGTTAATGAACCCAGGTATTTCTTGGGCCGCGCCTGTTACCTAACATAAGGTCTATCGTCAACCGAACTACAAACACTGCAATGTTTGCAAAATAGGGCTCTATCAATTATCGAAAGTGCAAGATTTAAGGACCCGTGGCCTAAAAAATGGCTAAATTTTGAGAACCTTATTTGCTTTGATTGATGCGTTTTAATCCATAAGATTCTCAATAAGCTATGCCCTGAAATATGTTCCAATGTAGATCATCTTTATCCAATTACGATACTAGAAATTATAAAGACCTGTATATTCCAAAAGTAAAACTTGAATTCTCCAAGAAAGGATTTCAATATGCTGGCATTAGGGCCTAGAATGATATTCCAAATGATATAAGAGAACTGTCATCGCTAAGTCTATTTAGAAGCCATCCAAGAAGACATTTGATGAGCAATGAAGACTAATCTATACCCCTCAAAAGAAGGACTCCCCGTAAGATCAGCGGTTTTATTTCTTTGTTATTTTAATTTTGCTTAATTGTATGTAATTAAGTTTATATTTGTATGCTGAAGGGATATCGTTATAAATAAATTAATTTAAAAAAAGGCTCAGCCAAATACCATTAGTAATAAGTTCACTTTCAGTTCACTGTCCATCAATATATTTGCAATAGCTGATATCAGTTTATGCACTGTAAGTTAGACAAGAGTAGACGATATACCTTATGCGTGGGATGCCTCACGCCCCTCTGATGTGCACAAAACTTCATAAAAGCCAGTGAAATGTAGGTCGTACCGTAGTCATGCTTCAAGTTTAGCATCCCATTTGTCATACACGTTTTTTTATAAGAAAATCATAATTTTGCCTGAGCCTCAATTTTCTTAACATTTCCCAAAATTGAGCCTGAGATTTCCTTAAATTTTTCTAAATTTTTACTGAAATAAACTGACTAAAATGGGTTACACTTTCGTTATCAATATTGTATACTTGAATTTGAATTCCATCTTGTAATTACGACGAAATATCGATTTTTGCCCAATACGAACACAAAATTTTGGAAATTGAGCCTCGTGATTTTCATACGATTTTCTTAAGATTTTGACGATTTGAGCCTCATTTTCTTATAAACTCTTTTCTTATAAAAAAATTGTAGTGTTTTCTTTGACCTTGTTCTTAGTGACAGTTATTGGTCCAATGGCCAATGCACCTCCCTACAACGGAAAGTATCAAGGCACGCTCCTGTCAGTTAAGACATTCAGATTTGTATACCTTAGGCAAAACATAGAGAATACCAGAGGAGTCTACTTCTGGTAGCTCCTCTGGCATTCTCTATGGCAGGTGTCGGGAACCTTTTTGGCCGAGAGAGCCATTTAAGTCACATACTTTGAAATGCATTCCATGAGAGCTATACCAATGGATCTTGGTGTCACATGGGGCTGTAAAATCGTTGGATTCGATACTGACTTGGCCAATGCTCTGTCGAGTTATATGACACCTGAAGACGATATCAACAGTAACCTTGAAAAGCCGTTGTGGAGGTATTCGCTGTTTTGCAATGCTTTGAAGGCATCTCTGCTAACATTGTTCTGCGAATCAGAGAGCCAGATGCAGTCCTGAAAAGAGCCACATCTGGCTCGCGAGCCATAGGTTCCCGACCGCTGCTCTATGGTTTACCTAAGGTACATAACAGTGTGACAAGACTTTCAAGGGCATTTGCAGTTCTCGCCTTTATTGCAGAATGTAATGTAAGCAAATGCTACTTGAGAATTTATCATTGAAGTTGCACAGCACATGCACACTTTTGGTTCATTTATTTATTTAGCTGGCTTGAAATTACGAAGCTTTTCCGTCAAAATGCAAATCTGTGTGCATTCATTGTCGAGTATTTCAAGCAGGAGGATAACATGGAATGGCAAGTCTTTTCTCAAAGTTCCTGCTACATTGTGATCAAGGTACTTTTAGGTTGAAATATTACTTTCGGTTTTCTAGAGTTTTTTCAAAAAAATAAAGCATTTCATTTATGAACTGCATTTGATATTTAACAAAGGCTAGTTCTATAGTACATAGAAGTTCCATAGTACATATTGTGTTAGAAATATCAATTTTGTGTTGCATGGAAGCAGAGATTCAAATTTGATATGTAGACTTTACGAAGGAAAGAAGCAATCTGTAGAAGACTATTGTTTAAAGCTTGGGCAAAAGCAGATTTTTACTCCTCTGCATATCAGATGTGTTTGCCAATGTGGATGAAGATTTAAAGATAGTTCTAGATTATCAATCTATGATCAAATTTTGTTAGCTCCGTTATGATGTCTGTGTGTTCCTTCTAAGAATTCAGTCGTCGCAAATTTATTCACGTTCATTAGCATCTCCGCTATCTGCACCGATAGAGGACGCTTGGACCACTGAGCTACAAGAACCTGCAAGCATTTTTCTTCAATAACCTCTACTGTGACCGACAGTGCCATTTTTGCTGCTGAACTAGTCGTCGCAGAGTTATAATTGGCTCCTTTGAAGTCGTAAAGCAGTTTTATCATCCAGTTTGCTATTATGAGCTTTTACGAAAGTATTTTTGTTTACGGAAGCCCTATTGTTGCCACTCTTGCATGCTTGCTCAATCTTCCAGAGATAGTATTTCTAGTTAAGAGATACCAAAGAATATCCAAGGCTCACTGTGAACGTCGCACCGTTCCTGTCATTCTCTTGGCAAGCCTCGCAGCCTCGGATTTTTTTGTCGGCTTTACTGTTATTCTTATCAAGATTTTAAGGCTCCTTGTGATCAAGGAAATTCTACCAGCAAACTACACAACTGAGCGAGCTCATAAAGTTTTGAACTTCCTATTCCTTCGACTGTCGCTGCTAACTTCGGTGTTTAGCCTCTTAGCTTTGACAATTGACCGATTCTTAGCAGTCGGAAGACCGATTGTATACCGAACGAGAATCCGAGCGAAGCATGGAATTATCACAGTAATCGTTACATGGCTCTCGTCGTCTCTTATTATCGGTCTTCATTATTACTTTTCAATATACGGTGATATCGAAGAGCTCAAGTATCGGCTGCTGATTTTTCCGATAACGATTATCCCCGCCTGTATTGCCTTCACAGTGCTTTACTTGATGATATTGCGGAGGATCTCCATTGAGGGTAGGGAGACGATGCGCAGGAGTGCTAACAAAGCAAAGTCATACCAACGATACATTTTGGAAAGAGAGTTGAAAGTGTCTCACTTTGCAGCTATTGTTGTTTGCGTATTTATGATATGCTGGCTGCCTCTTGGTATTACCGGCCTAATCATTTTATGGGGCGTTAAGTTTGATGAATCTCTGCCAAATATGATGTTCTTTCTGGCCTTTGTAAATTCAATAATAGACCCATTGATCTACTTCGCCTTCAAAGAAGGCTTTTCTGAATTATTTAAGAAGTTCCTGTCAACTTGTCGTAGAAATTCAGATGGCCTGTTGTGTAGAAGACATGAAACTAACACCAATTCAACTTTGTAGCTTATCGTAAGTGTATGTTCCTATTTATTATCATCTTCTTTCATTTTTTCAAAGCAACATTTAGTGATCCTTCAAGCTGGCTGTCTTCCCATTAATGTCAGGGACATAACCATAGGGGGTATAGGGCTGCCGCACCCCCCAATATTTAGCTTGTCGGCGCATTTGCCGAATACCGATAGTGCTCGTCAACGTTGTATTGCTGATAAAACTAACGGAAGTTCTATTTGTTGGCACGCTGTGCTCGAACGAAATCTGTTTGTAATCAAATTGTGGTTTTGCATCCCACCAACAATTTTCCTTAGCTTCATCCCTGATTGATGCATTTCTTCATTTGTTTATTTAGTCATCCTTTCATTCATTTAGTCAGTTATTCGTTCATTCATTTCTGGTGCCAACCAACTTTTTGCCAAATTTGTTTGTGCCTTCTTTCTCTAATTGCTTTTGTCTGCATATGTCGTGTTCCCTCTGGCATTAAAACCAAATTTTGTAGTACACGTTTTTTTATAAAACCGTTATTTTGCCTGAGCCTCAATTTTCTTAGCTTTTCCTGAAATTGAGCCTGAGATTTCCTTAAGTTTTTCTAAACTTTTACTAAAATAAACTGAATAAAATGGGTTACACTTTCGTTATTAATACTGTATATTTGAATTTGAGTTCCATCTTTAACATTTTGAATGCAATAACGACGAAATATTGATTTTTGGCCAATATAAACACAAAATTTTGGAAATTGAGCCTCACGATTTTCTTAAGATTTTCTTAAGATTTTTATTATTTGAGCCTCATATTCTTATAAACTTTTTTCTTATAAAAGAAAGTGTATTTTCAGCTCATTCGCATTTTAATTTCCTTGTGTAAGGTAACTTTTTGCTTGCTTTAAGAATTTTCTAAGGTGCCTAAGAAAAAGAAGGTGGAAAACTATTCAGTAATTGTTAGGGGGTTGATTTAGCGAAAGAATGGGAAAGGTAAATTTGCAGTAGTGAAAATGAGGAATTGATTTACGCAATGTATTTACTGTACTAGCAAATTATTCTAAAATGCAAAAATTTAGTTTATATCAGAACAAAGCATTAAATGTCCGGCAAAATCCACAGAAGCATACCTCAGAGTTTCTTGCTTATGCGATCTTTGATGTAATTGATATATTTCGATTATATATATATATATATATATATATATATATATATATATATATATATATATATATAT
>OLMO02000277.1:13841747-13859862 GCA_900291935.2 Cassiopea xamachana | reverse complement strand
TATATATATATATATATATATATATATATATATATATATATCTGTGTGTGAGTGTTTGTGTGTGTGTGTGTGTGTGTGTGTTTGTGTGTGTGTGTTTGTGTGTGTGTCTGTGTGTGTAGTAGTGAGAACAACTCAAGTCTTGTTGCAAACTTTATAGTTACAGGTAGTTCTGTCCAATGACATGGTAGAACAGAACAGTGAGCATTGCAGAACAGAGAGATAAGCTAGAATCTTTGTATATATATAAATACATACATATATATAAATATATATATATATATATACATATATATATATATATATGTATATGTATATATATGTATATGTTTTTAGGCACAAGTGTTATGCTACTGACAAGGTCAAATCAGAGAATGAGTTATTGTGTAGTACATTTTGCAATTATTAAGCTAGATTATCCGCATATCAGCTGCGCTTCTATGGAATCTCTTTTTTATTGATTTCAACTTGCAAGGTAGCTTTTTAATTACTGTTTGATCATGTGTGTATGGGGCTTGCTCATATCAATAGGAATAAGGTTCAGAGATTTTAGAACCAAATAGTGAAGATCTACTTTGAAGCATTCGAGGTTATTTCTACCATGCAATATTCGATTACTTGCTAAAGTGGCCACGATCTTAGAACAAATTTAAACTTGAATGCTTCAGTCCTTTTTGAATTTTGTTTACTTGATTAGTGCAGCTGATAACACCGGGTCTTTTGCCATTTTTTTTCCATGTGTGTGAAACTGCTAAAAATGGTGTTTGGTTATTCTAATTGATCCGCAAAGACTGTTTTTAACCTTGGCATTTCATTTGACTTATTGATATTTCTACGTCCAGTTGGATTTTGTACTTGTCAGGAAATTGCCATTACATAAATTGTTCCTAAGATGAGGAATTAATGAGGTAGATATATTTGTCATTTGATATACTAATTTTATTATGAAGAGTGTTGTCTATGTGATAATTTTGTCATTTCACAATCTAGCAAGAGTCAGCTTGATCTGAATGTCCCAAAGTTGAACCCAGAAGTCTCTAACAGTAATTTTTGTCATGTTGAAGCAAAAACGTAGTACAAGATACCCTTGCAAGCTGTAAGGATTTCAACGATTAGGCCTACTATGTTCAAATAAAAAAGAAGAAATTCTTAAAAAATTAATTTCCTTCTCGAAAAACGAAGTTTAGGAAGAGCAGCAAATTTGCATCATATTATTTTTGCTTTTTAAAATAGATACTTAAATGCCAATTGTTTTCTTTTAGTTTAAGTAATGAACTAATAGGAAGTGAAAATATGGTAAAATAATGATCATCATAGTCTAAAACTTCTATTTTGTCAATAGAGTTAATTAATGTGACGTCACGAAAATGATATTTTGAGAATGTTTTGATTTTGGCTTTAAACTCTGAAAAAGCACTTTGAAATAGCTACTACTGACAAATTTCAGCTCGATCTGGAAATAATGACCCAGATATAGGTAATTCAATGCTGACATAGTTCCTATCGAACAACTGTATTTTGAGGCTGGTTCTAAACGTTTAGAACTAAGAGAAAAATACAGTGGCTTGTATGGCAAGTCATTTGTCTTCAAATGGTCGTATTTCAGACTATTTTGACAATGTTTGCCTAAAATCGTCAACACATGCCAATTTTAAGGTGCACTTTCACTCTATCTTGTCAAAATGTATAAATTTTAGAAATAGATTTTATGATGCCATTACTAATGAACTCTATTCATACGGTGTCTAGCTATCATTCTGCCACTGTTGGCACTCCTTTGACATTACAGTATTGATTCTATTGATAGTTAAAATGCTTTGTTGGTATATTACTAGTGTGTTTTCACTGCAAAGTGACTGTTGAGATCATACCAAACCAGCGAAATCCACCAATACAACTCATTCCCTTAAAAATATTAAGGCTTAGAATTGCATAATATTGAGCGTCAATATTATTTAATAGATGATAGATCTACTGTAGCTTATAGATTTGTAAATGTCAATGGTAATGTCAGCGTCTATTGAATATATGACAGTAGTGTCTCATTGGATGCGATGAAAAGAACATGCAAATGGATTATGACTCGTCGTGGCCCTTGTTCACAAATAATATGTATGATAACTATTTGTTTTTATCTATTGTTTATTACAATTACTGTTAAAATCAGAAGAAGATTTGACATGACCTTGAGACATAAAACGACGGATTTAATTTTGTAATACATGTTTCGACTGATTCCTCAATCATCCTCAGTTACATATTAATCATATTCCATGTTTGTAGAACTATTTAGAAACGGTTAATTACTCCCTACGGGGTCATACTGTCCCCATCTTCAGTTATGTAGTGTCAAATTGACTTATCAGTCTAATCTTAACAGTAGTGTCTAGTTGGATGTGATGAAAAGAAAATGTAAATGGACTATGATTCTCGTCGTGGTTCTTGTTCTTCAATTTATAATCAGACTGCATTTTCCAAAGCATGCTTAGAGTAGTTTGTTGAACCCTGGAGTGAATCGTATTCACAATATGATGACCACACGATCCATTAACTGATAGTTAGAATGATATGTTAAGATATATGTCATTTTGAACGAAAACACCTGGCCATACATTGTTATATGATATATTCCAGCTAAGGAGTATACAGTGCGAATTTTGCAAGTTAAAGAGAAAATAGATGTAATATAGTACATTGGATGTTAAGATAACTGTAGTAATTTTCAGAAATAAAAGAAAATATACATAGAAAGATGAATAAGATAACCCTACAGGTTGTTGTTTTAATAGACATGTTTTCACCATTTGTACCATTATTACTCAATAATATATTAAACTTTGCTTTTAAATGTTTATTTATCAAAGAGAGGCCATTAAAACCTTGTCGATAGTGATAATGATAGTGGTGATTCTTGACAAAGATAGCCTTGATTTTGGAAATGATGATACTTTTGAAAATCGTACTTAGCAAAGATGATCACCATTGAAGGATTCGAAATGAGTTTGATGATTTTACTGTTTATCAACATCATATTGGTGCATCCATAAAGGATTTCCGCACCTTGGGGGAGGAAAGGGGTTAGCAACAATGCGGGCAAATATGTACAGGGGGAGGGAGGCGGTCTAGCTGCAAGTAGACATCCTTTTCAGTGTGGTCTCTGTAAGAGAGAAGAGAGCACTTAAAGGTAATTTTATGATCATCTTTCTGCATTAAAGATTGAAAAATAAAGAGACAAGCAAGAAATAAATACAATATGCATATCTTTTTCTAAGAGTTTTTTCCATGTTTTTGAGCTCTTTATTTGACTTCCAACTCAGTGTCTGCATGGACAAGAGGAGGGGGTTGTTATGAAAACAGCGGACAGGAGTGGACAAGGGGAGGGAGGAGGTTGAAAACTGGTAAAAATGTGCGGACGTGCTTTATGGATGACCCCTATTGTCAATGGTTTTGATAATATTGATATTTCAATGATGACATTTGTGATTGCCGTAATCGTGCTGACCGTGATTATGGGTGTGGTAAGTATTGGAGCTGTCCCTTCGCTTCATTTCATTGGCAAGCTATATTTCCTCAATGCTCTCTCTTTCGTTCTAGGCTGACTTAGGGAGTTCCCACAAGCATGACTCCTTCAAGTGTGTTATATTATTACGTCAGCCCAACTATTGCTGCTCTCACTCTCCTCCTTAACTCAACGGTTGTGTGTCTTTTAATCAGACAATACCGCCGCAGCAAGAGAGGTGGACAGCGAAGGCACTCTGCTCCGCTTATATTTCTCGCAAACTTGGCTGTTTCAGATCTACTCGTAGGTCTGACGGTAACTGTTATCAAATTCATCTACTATTTATACCATTACCGGCTAATTCGTTGGTCATTTACCCTGGCACGGGCGAACCATTTGATGAAATATGCTTTCTTACGGCTTTCTCTATTAATCTCGGTCTTCAATCTTGCCTCTTTAACACTCGATCGATTTATCGCTATTCGTTTTCCAATGACTTACCGAATAAAAGTAACAAACAAGCTGGCATTTTTCGTCGTTGCAATGACGTGGCTATTATCGGTGACTTTCACAGCAGCTCATTACGGTGTTACTTATTTCAGTGGCATTGCTCTCTTGCAGTATGATTTGGTTATATTTCCATCAGTGGTATTTCCAGCGGCTTTGATATTTACTGTTTGCTACAGCATCATATTGCTTGAAATACGTAGACAGGGTCGCAAGATGAGAACTATGATGGCGGATTGCTGTAAAACAGGGATGGCATTTCGTGGTACTGTTGATGGAGACGATCGTGGAGCGAGTTATGAGAAGAACACACGGAGCTCCGAAAAGGAAAGGGATAACAGCCATGAGCAAGGCATTCCTACCAGGGATATCTCGAGCAGCGATGGAGGCAGCACCAGAGGTAGTACTAGAGGCAGCATTAGTAGCATCTGCAGAAGTAGCAGTAGAAATGTTGGCAAGAAGCTTATGATCAACAACAATACTAGCAGCTTTGGCGATGTTAGTGAAAGCAAGATTTTGAAACGAAAAAGATGTGATTCTCGCCTGAGCGCAGATGACTCTAAATTCAGCGGCAGAATTAGCTCCTTCAATGGCCCACCCAGTCCTGGAAAATCCCGACAAACTAGGCCCTTATACATGCAAAGACGTGAGATGAAGATATATAAGTTTGTAGGAACAGTGGTCTTCGTGTTCTTGCTTTGCTGGCTTCCAATTGCAATCTGCGGAGTTGTTTTGTTGATGGAATCAGTGCATGTCTTCACTATGAACTTCGTGTTCACACTGGCCTTCGCCAATTCAGTCATTGATCCTATTGTTTACTTCTTCTTCAACGATAAAGTCATTGGCAAGTTGAGAAGACTGATGTGCAGATTTTCCTGCGCACCAGAAGCCCAAAGAGTGCGAAGGGGCAGCAATCTATTCAGTTTGTCTTCAGGAGATAATAACAGCGTGCTAAGCAAAACCAGAAGCATTTCAAGTCTCACATCTGCTGAAACAGTGTTGTAACTGTAGATTTCTATGTTACCATTGTTTACTCATGCAAGGGGATGTATGTATCAACAGCATCACTTTTATGGTTGTATAAGAGATACTGATAGCAGTGTATAAGAGTGTATATCGTTGAATTTGTCATTTAGAAGCAGTCTTCGTCATCATCATCATCATCATCATCATCATCATCATCATCATCATCATCATCATCATCATCATCATCATCATCATCATCATCATCATCATCATCATCATTTCAATTCTTTACAGACAGTGGCCCACTCAGCTGAGCTAGTTTGCAAGGGGCCGTCTATTTACAAAATAAAAGCTTCTTCAGTCTTCAGTTTTCTTGTAGATAACAATATAAACAGACCTTAATTGCTGGCTAATGCTAGCTTCTTGTTGCAATAAATGCAAATGCATTTAGTGTTTGTTACTGAGCCCATGAGCTTAAATTCGCAAATATGCAGTTATTATATTGTTGGTATCAAAGTTTAAAGCAAAAATTATTGATTTATGTCGCTGATTAGAGCAGTGAGTGGTACGTTCGTTCACAGATATTATTGCATTAGGCCGCTAGCGACCTCAAGGTATCTGACTTTGAGAATTGTCATGCTGAAGCCAATACAAATTAGTTCTATCAAGAGTTTCCAACCAAAACTATATGTTTTATCTTGTGTCTTGGTTGCATGCCTTGGGAAGGCTATATTTTTTCCCAATTATTTTGTTTATGGCTCTTGCATTAGATTTCTACTTTGAGATGTTGATCAACATCAACGCAAAACGGCTCAAAAGAAAAATTCTTGTTTGGCACTTAAGATTTTTAAACCAATAAAATAATACTACTATTGTTAGTGATAAATGAAGATCTATGTGTAGGGCTGAAATAATATTTGCTGCAAATTATACTATCGACCGTAGGACTGCAAGCATCGTTCATTATGAGACTTTACTAATGCTAGGTTCACAATATAGAGGTTAACACTATTGCTTCAGAAAGCCATCGACAAAAAGGAAGTCAGATAGACACTTGTTTACAGAAACTAGTGTTGGGAAACTAATTGTGCGTTGAGTCTGTTTAAGTAGACATGGGAAAAGATCCTTGAAACATTCGTCTGTGCTTAGATATTGAAAAATAAGGAAGCAGACCAACGAAAATGAAATTCTATCGATCTATCGACAAAAGTCAACGAGAAGTAGAGCATGTTCTACTTCATCGGCAAGTGAGTCATCGACTTTCTTCGAACGCGGCGTCTTTCTTTGCATTTGCCGACATTCTTCGTTTTGTCGATGACTTTCCGAATCTATAGACGAAAATCTACAGTGTCAAACGAGCATAAGCAGGCTGTTCAATTACATCAACAAGTCGTTTGCTCAACACGCGTGTTTGCTGCGTTTTCGAGCTGTATAAGGAGTTGAGAAATTTTGTAATGAAAGGTCCTTGGTATGTGATACTCTATGGTTTAGACCATCTCTGCAAAGAAAGTAAACAATTGAGATTTTTGAAGAATTTCATGGGATTCATGATGATGCATTAAAATATTTGACCATAAATACTTTTACTCCTTTGCCTCTACTTTGAGATTCATTCTTTAAATTTTTCTGCTTTCTTTGACTTCCTTCCTTTTTTGATTTCTCTTCTTTCTTTGATTTCTCTTTTTCTTTGACTTTTCTTTTTCTTTGACTTCTCTTCTTTCTTTGATTTCTCTTCTGCTTGGACTTTTCGCTTTTGTTAGATTTTTTCTCCTTTGATTTCTTTTCTTCTCTTGATTTCTCTTCTTCTTTTGATTTCCCTTCTTTTGATTCCTCTTCTTCTTTTGACTTCTCTTCTTCCTTTGATTTCTTTTCTTGCTTGGACTTTTTATTTTTAAGAGATTTTTTCTCCTTTGATTTCTCTTCTTCTTTTGATTTATTTTCTTCCTTCGATTTTTCTACTTTCTTCGATTTTCCCTTCTTACCATTCTTTTTCCCTTTCCGCTTTACGCTTCCACACCAGTCCAAAACAATAGTACATTCACAATTAGCTGCTGCTCTGCACATCCTTATCTTGTCTTCGTCTCTTATCCCAGTAACCTTTATCAAAATCAGACACAGCTATATTACCAAATAAGCTACATATTTATAAGCTACTGGCATTTATGAAGCACCGTTTTCATATATTCGTCATTTCATTTTCATTTCAGATTTTTATGAAAGGCAGCCCTTAAGTAAGTTCTGACTTACAAGGGACCCTTGGTCTACTTGAGAATTCCATAGTTTATTACAAAAAACCTAATTATAAAGCGAAAAACCGAATTGCCATAGTATGAAAAGTCCAATTATTATCTAAAATCTGTAAATGATATGATACACAATTAAAATTTAAAGCGATTGGAATTCAGTTATATATACACTGACCCAAGCTAGTAGAACTTAAAGGCTAAATTTGATATTCTAAGACATGGTGCATAGCTAGATGGTTTAACCTGTTGAAATGCATACCTCCTCCCCTAGTTGCACTGTGGGGTCGCCTCCTATTCCGCTGGCTGCTTGAGTAAGAGCGTCGATTGCCCCAATTGGATACCCATAGCTGGCAAGTTTCTTAACAACGCATTCTTTCTTTGATTTACCTTTATCATGCTCTAGCTTAGTTGTGGAATCTGAAATTTAATACACTATAAGCTGCTGAATGAGGATACCGCGAATTACAACGATGCCTTGAAAGTATCAATTTGAAAAGTAATATGAATGTGTTGCACTCAATGTAGACTCGATCGTTTCAAAAACGTTCTAGCATGCTTTGATTACTACAAAATCTTATTTAGGAAACGCAAAGCCTTTGAAGAAGGCGTGCCAAAAAATTTTGTGATTTTATTGTGTTTCTCATCACCACGATCTCTGGCTTCCACCACGATATCCATCTCATTTCATATTTAATCAGTAGCTGTGTGATTTTTGGGCCTTAATAGAATTTAGTCATTTACACTTGATGGCAATTGGTATACAGTCTTGCAGCCTTGACCCAGTGATGTGCCTATAGAGGCGTAAGGGGAAATTGCAAGAAAGTTGGTCAAAAGTCGGCCATGCTACCAGTGAGATGATCACAGTATTTTCCTTGACATTTGTACCTTTGTGTTTTTGTAACAGTAGTTGGTCAAATGGTCAACAGCCCCCCACCCAATGAAAGTTTCTCGACACACCTCTGCCTAGACCAAATGAGTGAGACCCATAAAACGCTGGGCGTGAGTTTTATCCAAGATTCCAGCATTAATAGGGACATTGCCCTTTGCGACTAGGCCCCACCAGTATGGATTTGTAAGTTACAGTCACCCCACCCCCCCTTTAACGTACACTTTGAAACTGTATATATGATTTTACTGCCACACCATAATTATCACTCATTTTTCGACCTAAAATCTGGCTTGTATGGCATCTATTTGTACAGCAATAGGTAGTTGCAATACTCACCACAGGCTTCCCAACGAATGGAGAGAGGCGCAAGTCTGGGGACTGGAGTTAGAGTTGCATCTTTCAGCAGGTCAGAAAAATTTAAGCCTGCGGAGAAAAATGCTGTAAAATTACCTGTGCACGGTATTTGTAGGTAGATTAGAGTAAACTGTTGGGTGGTACATACAGGGGCACACAAAAGCTGAGTTTGCGGGGCCTTCATTACACAACAGGTTGACCCATGACATTTGCGATAAACCTTATTTAGTGTATGAGCAAAAATAAAGAGGTCAAAAAAATTGAAACTCAATCCAGTGCTTCCATACACTTCCTCAACCAATGTGCTCACCAGGACAGAGTGTTGGCATTTTTTTGCTTGCAGTCTAACCTTATTTTATTTGATGTTTATACATATAATACCTTTTTGGTTTTTATTCCCTGTAGATTAATGCATTTATTTGTTATGTATGGGTGGTTTTAATTAGTATATCCATATTTCCATGTACTATGTACCTTTTTCACCAACTTTAAATATTGATCTTGATTGATTGAGTGATTGAGTGATTGGTTGGGTGATTGATTGAGTGATCGGTTGAGTGATTGATTGATTGAGTGATCGGTTGAGTGATTGATTGATTGATTAGTTGAGTGATTGATTGATTGATTGATTGATTGAGTTATTAATAGCCTCATAAATCATTATACAGGTTTGATAGTTGGACAATAAACAGAAAATTTTTAATACATGAGAGCTTACACTACAGTTACCCAAGTAGGCTTTAATCAGCTACATTACATTAAGAAGTCTTTACTTTATATTCAAATTACAAAGAAAAATGCAGATCTTTCTACTAGTAGGTAATTTGTATCTGGCAGATGAGGCTACAACTAATTACCAATACGTTTTACATGCAAGAAATAAAAGAAATAAATAGAAAAAAAAGCAAGCATATATACGCAGATAATGGATTTGTTGTCATATAACTAATACATAAGGAGGTCAGGGTTGGTCCAGGCTTTATATCGCATGTAGAAGATGTAGAACCTGGATCAAATGATGATATTTAGTATTTTCCTTAATACATGCATCATGTGCTGTCTCTCAACATCAAGATCCTTGCACATTTCAATGAAAGATTTACAAGAATTACCAAAGGTCTTTAAGGAGCTGATTGAGTGATTAATTAATCTAACACAATGGAACATTGATGAAAGATCTTGAGTAAGCTGAAGGTATTTATCGTGCTATCTCTTTGCATTAAGGTCAATGTTAGTTTCGAAACCAACAGTATGTTCAATGATATAGAGTGTATCTGTGTCAATGGAAAGGAGCATGTTGGGACGTAAATGGTGGCCCTGGGACAATATTCCCCCTCTGTTCCCCCCTCTCGACAGCTTTAAACATAGCAGGGATGTAATGGGAATCTTACCTTGGATGACTCCAACACTGGCAAGCACAATACATAACAGTACCTTCTGCATCTTAATTCACTTCTTCGAGATCAATGAGCTCTATGCGAGAGGTAGATGAAGATATGATTATTTGATAAATGCCGATAGCATGCAGACTAGCATTTGTTTCAAGCTCAAAATATGCTTCGACTTATTGTTGTCACTTGAAATCATAAAGCTTCTTCATTCCTTTGTGTCAAATTGTAGATGAGATTGGTGCCCTATACTGCCACCTGTGTGCTAGCCAGAGAATTCAATAATTTTGTTTACGCGTATAGAAAATGTTAGGTGCCTAGATAATCCAGGGATGTTAGCTATTTGATACGATCTCACTCCGTGGATCAATTTTGTTATCAAATCTGCTAGAACTTTGGACTTTCGTGTGCATTTACTCTTCCTTTTCACGAAAAAAACATACAATATTTTGGACTGAGCTTGCTAGAAATTCTAAGTATACATACCCTGCCTTATATAAGTGCGAAATAGAATTATTGTCTCCCTGGGTAGCTTTTGGCGATACACTCTGTAGCTATATAGCCCAGTATCTTAACAGTATATTTTATAGTTTGTGATTGGACCATGACCCTGGTTTATGACATATTCGGATTATTGTGACTTTGATTCACAATTGAACATAAGTTAGTCAACTACTAACATTTGAAGAAAGTAGTTTAGAAACAAATTCTTTGGTGATAGATACATAACAAAAAATAGAATATAACATAGGGCATGTGATATTATAGAAGAATATAAATGTGATGTGCTTTATTATAGTAAAAGATGTAATATGTAATATGTCATAGATAATATAACATTGTGTATTATAAAGTAATTTTATGTAATGTAGTTTAATATACTATAGTACAATATGGCATTATGTAATAATGGCATAATAGAGCATATTGTATTGTGATCTAGTATGATTGATGTGATAGGATATGATGATAATAATAATAACTTTATTTGACGTTGGCGCTAAGCATAGCTATTTTACAATAAAATATAATGAAGCTAATCTAAGCCAACCTCTAAAACTACTAAACTGCAAGGAGTAAGATCACAATAAATTTGATAAAACTACTAGCAGAACTAAAGAAAATATGTAAGTTATAAAAAACCCAACGATGGTATATAGGGTCTACACAGACGGCAATGACAATCAGAGGGATTCCAATTTCTGATTTTTCTTTTGAAATCTTTCAGGGAAGTGGAGCTTTTTATGTGAGAAGGGAGTGTCTGCCACAATTGCGGTCCTCTGAAACGTATAGTTTCCATCCCATAGGAAACCGCTTTTACTTTGGGCTGCAGGAATTCATTATTATATCTAAAATTATAGGAGTTGTTACGCAATGGGAAAACATATGAAATGCCATGGAAATGTTATTGGAATATATTATCAGAATCAGTTTTTATCATCAGCCCATGCTATTGCGAGCAAAGCTTGATAATAAAATTTAGAACTGCACATAAAATCCAGCAATGCTGTGTTTTTTTGGTTTCAGATGGAATTAAACTGTCTGCTTTTGCCGAGAAAGGGTAAAGAAGTGCTACTACCTCAAACAATTCCATTTATGGTTTCATTTCTCCTATTAGCTCGTACCTAACTCTACAAAACTCACTGCTATTTACTTCCTTACACCCTTGGGTCACTGAATAATAAGCTTGTGAATTGCACATTTTTTTCGCTTGAACTGCACAAATCTTTTTAAAACTGCACACTTTGTGTGGAAGTGCACGTTAAAATAACCTTGGATTTTCCATTAAATGAGTCTTCTAGACACCACATCAGTTTAGACTAGTATCTTTTCTTATTACATCCGTTCTTGCATGTATTAATCCGACATTTGCAGAGTTTACTTACAGTATATTGATTTTACTTATGTAAGAATTTTGCATGAGTCTTGAAGAACCCTAACTATCCAGCTGCTTCCTATTAGGGAAATAATTGCTTCACATATTCGCTTACGATGTCGCCATATTGATTTAGTTGGTAGAGATTTGCAAGTGCATTTCCCTTATAAGTATCTTATTTAAACAACGTTATATGCAAAAAGCAATGTACTTCGACCAGGATAAAATAAAATTTCCTACTCGTGCTTTGTTTCCACCAAGGCTCTTAGATTCGTAGTCATCCAACATACAGAATATGTGAACTACAGATTTTCGTAACTTACGACCCTAGTTTGTGATTATCTCAATAGCTTTTGGTTCTAGTTTATGATTAGCTTTGTATGTTTTCAACACTAAATTATGACTTCTATGCAGTTTGTGATATTAATTTATGATAAATCATGCAGCATCGAGATTATTCATTGGTAAAATACTCATCACTTTGACCCATAATTTATGCAATTAGTCCTAACTTCTCTAGGAATTTAAAGAAGCAGTGATACTTTTACTTCGTGAACATTCTTATTTGTATTTATCACTGACGATAAAAGAGAATACATGTTTTTTATAATAAGCAAACTTTCTGCCTTCAGGCTGGATGTTTCCTGATATTTTTGCAAAATCTATTTTACAGATATTTCTTAGCTGTTTGTTAAATTCTTGAAACTTGCAATAAGAATAACAAATTAGATTAGGCAACTGTAATACAAGAAGTAGAATTTTCATGTTTTGTGAAGCATCCAACAGATCTGCTTTCTATGTTTTTCTGTTCCAATCAAAAGGTTTCTGGTAAAACATGCTTTTTTCAATTTACCTTTGCAATTCATTCTGCCTGTCTTTCTTTGCAATTCATTCTGCCTGTCTCCCTTTGCAATACATTCTGCCTGTCTTTCTTTGCAATTCATCTGCCTGTCTTTCTTTGCAATTCATCTGCCTGTCGTTCTTTGCAATTCATCTGCCTGTCTTTCTATAGTGTTTCTTAACTTTTGCACAATTTTAGCCCAATGTTCTTTATAGATATGTCTCTTATAAAAAGAAAATGATGTTCTCACAACATCAGCACGTCGCAATAGTCTCGAAAAGCTCTAATGTTTATTCTGCTCAAACCTGTAACACCACCCTATTGAATTTGATTATTCCAAGTAATACTGCCACTGTCACTTCTGGATTTTCAGTGCCACTGTATCAATTCTCCAATTTTTTAAATCATATTCCAATCCAGTTCATTCTATTCTTAGTGCTCTTTGTATGATAGAAACAACTTTCCTTCCCCCAAAACCGAGCAGCGTCCTTATCCCCATTGCCAAACATTATTCGTCGGTTAGTATATAGGACAGTAAAACAATAACTGATGACGTATGCTGAATAGAAGTTTCTTCTATGGCTATTAGGCATCTTCTCTTGTCATTTCTGACAATTATTTAATTTATTTCTATTCTTTTTCCATAAATTTTTATTAATAAACATTTTTTCAGTATTGATGTTCTAATTAGAGTCTAGTTGTCATAACTGCAATTATACTCTTTGTAGTATTAAATTAACTTTTTTCCTTAGTGGTATCAAGTTAACTTATATGTTTATACATTTCCTTGCATAATCTTATTTATTTTTGACAAAATGGTTGCTGTCCTTTTCGCTCCTATCCACGTTTCTCTAATAGGAAGCATACATATAAGCAAGAAAATGGAACGAACATCTATTACATTCCTCGCAAAACCTGAGCATCCTTTTTCTTGCATGAAAATTACCTAATCTGGATTGTTATTATCATTTGAAGTCTTTAAACTTAAGAAACATTTGGCGAAATATTAAGAATCATCCAGGTTGAAACCAGAGAATTTATTTATTATAGAAATAACGTGTATTTCTTATTCATTTTTGTTTTATTTTGCTATCATTAGTATGTCATTTTTGACCTTGAATTGTTCCACTTAGAATGATGAATGGAATATAATAAGATTAGTTTTGCTTACATCCAGCAATTAAAAATGACGTTACTTGGGTTCATATTGGCCAAATACCTTCAAATTAACGGATAAGTACTCTCGTAAGCCAATGTGTATTTGCAACAGCAGCAGAATTTCTGAATAGAATATTTAACTTAACAGGTATTCAAATCTTCCAATAGAGATTATCACAATTATTTTGTCAGTTTTCCAATCATACATCTATCAGTATAAATACACGTATTTTTATGAAAAAACCATTATTTTGCCTGAGCCTCAATTTTCTTAACTTTTCCCAAATTGAGCCTGAGATTTTCTTGAATTTTCTTTAACTTTTGCTGAAGTATACTGGTTGAAAGTTTACACTTTCGTTATTGATATTGTATACTTGAATTTGAATTCCACCTTTAACATTTTGAATGTAATCACGACGAAATACTGATTTTTGGCCTATAAAAACACTTGATTCTGGAAATTAAGCCTCGTGATTTTCTTACAATTTTCTTAAGATTTTGACGATTTGAGCCTCATTTTTTTATGAACTTTTTTATTGTCAAAAAGTATGTGTGAGTGTTTTGGGGATCTTTTGCATACGGTTGTATGAAATAGAACGCATTGTTGAAAAGAGTTAATAATTTTCACAAAATATCCTAGGAAAATATGTGGTACTTGTGCTTTTGAGGGAACCAAAGGAAGTCCATAGGTTGCACACATGTGGGGAATCAAACTCTTTGGCACATCAAACCTTCCCGTGGTATTGAATATTCGCTATGCTTTTCGTCGTCTGTCTTGACTCCGTGCAGTAGCGGATATTAAGGGGGCAAGGGGGCAAAGTGCCCCCAGGCGCCATCGAATCGACAAATTCTCGGCAACAGTAGTGAAACCAGAAACTAAATACACGATTTTTTAGTAAGAGAATCACTGTTTTTGCTTGATCCTCAATTTTCTTCTGCATTTTTTCTTATGAAAAACACGTGTAATGAGCTAATATTCCCAAGAATTTGCCAAATACACGTATTTCTTCTAAGATATTCGGCAAATTCAGCCCCTTTGCTCCTCCTGAAGTTTTTTGAAAATCCGTCACTGACTCCATGTACTAAATTCCCCACTGAAATCGTACAAAGATACAGAGATGCTCTATTTATATGTTTTTCTATTAATGTTCTAGAGCATTACGCATATTCTAAAAATAGTAATTATGTTTCTAGAATGTTCGGGATTACTTATGACAATGTAATGCTTTCAAAGATAGTCCATTACAACGTAAATTTACTAGAATGTTCTTCACCCCATGTATTAAAAGTTTTGGTCATCTATCTACAAAATTGTATATGTCATGTTCGCCTTTGTCCTACGGTCTGTCTTATACTGTTGAATTAGGCAACCCTATTTTCCACGTTTCAATGTAAGTTTTGAACTTTTCCTTAACGAGAATGTGCACAGCAACAGAACTCAGAAAATTTTTGATAAGACAGTCTTTAGAAGGGTTCGATATGAAATCATTAAAAAGCAAAGAAAATTTAAATACTGAGCCAAAAGATTTTCTTGTAGACGTTTAATGCATTTTTAAACATCTTGGCTCCCATAAGCTTATGAGACGGGGGCAGGGGGCTGCCCCCCAAGCTGGGCAGAAATTTGTTTCATTCGGGCAAATTTTCTGAAAGAGCAATAGGAAATTCGAGCAAAAAGTTTACAGAACGTTTACAGCCCCCCAAAATTTGACAGCCTCCAACGCCCATGTTGGTTCCATCTGAATACAAAACGTTGCCCTACCAATACATTTTGAGCACGACCTTCTCTTGAGTCATACGATGCCTAACAGCAGTTGTGAAACTAGATAGTATTAGTATCACATAGGAGAGTAAATATGTTAGGCATTAGTAGCCTTTTGTCAATGCTACTATTAATATTTTGCATAGATATTTTCGAATATTTCAAGAAAAATGCTAAAATAGTTAGTTAATTTCGGGGAAAAACTTTCAGCACTTCCTTAATATGATTTGAGAACAGAACTATTACTTATCAAAATTTTTTTGCAAGGTCTGCCTCTTAATTACTCTCGATCTCATATTTTTGATGATTTCATAATCTTTTAGCTTTCACTGTAGTACTATTTCAGGGCTGGCCAACCCGCAGCTCGCGAGCCACATGCGGCTCTTTACCTGCTTTAATGCGGCTTTCACACTCAAATTGAAGTGTGCATTCCTTATATACGTTTACGTCACTTGAGTCCAATAATATATTTTTGTGTTAGAGGAAGGGATGGAGCTAATACACATGTGTCCCCATGTGTTTAATGTGGCTCTTTGTAGTATCACTGCAAAGAATGCGGCACATAGCCTCTCACTAGCTCACCACCCCTGTACTATTGCATTGAATCCCATGGAATGCTCTGTAATTTATCCCATCTTTTCAAAGAGAGTAAGCAAGTGAGATATGTGAAGAATTTAATGTTATTCATGATAATGCATTAACTAATTTAGTGCCCAATCGGAGCATAATTTTCCTCTCTCTCTACTGATCAACATAATCATTATATTTCTACTCTCTTGGCTCTACTGTGAGATTCATTGTTTAGATTTACCTCCATTTATTAGAATTTCTTCCATGTTTGACTTCCTTCCTTTTTTAAATTTGCCTTCTTTCTTTGGTTTCTCTATTTTCTTTGACTTCTCTTCTACCTTTGCCTTTCCCGCTTTCTTTAATTTCTTTTCTTGCTTGGACTTTTCTTTTTTCTGTAATTTTTTCTCCTCTTTTGACTTCTCTTCTTTCTTTGATTTCTCTTCTTCATTTAATTTCTCTTCTTTCTTTGATTTCTCTTCTTCTTTTGATTTATCTTCTTCCTTCGATTTTTCTACTTTCTTCGATTTCCCTTTCTTACCACTCTTTTTTCCTTTGCCCTTTACGCTTCCACACCAATCCAAAGCAATAGTACATTCACAATTAGCTGCTGCTCTGCACATCCTCATCTTGTCTTCGTCTCTTATCCCGGTAACCTTTATCAAAAACATGCACAGCTATATTGCCCAATAAGCTATATATTTTGTAAAAAACTGACGTTTAAGAAACACTAGTTTAATATACCGTATTTTTCGGACTATAAGACGTACCGGATTATAAGACGCAGTATCAGTGAACGGATTTTTTTTCATATATAAGACGCACCGTATTATAGGGGCATATAAAGCAAAATAATATAGTCTTATACGATAGAATTTATTCAAATCATTAACAATAAATGTCAATATTTCCTACTATCTATAATTGTCAAAATTACACGAAAACCTGCAGCTATCATGTTTCGATAATCAAGTGGAGTCGTTTACGCAGCAAGCGAAGTGAATAAACTTATATCAGCGACAAGCGCCCCTTTTGAATTGCGGTGATGGTGAAAAAGGTCAGAACAATATCGGACAGTCTCAATACACTGTTCATACATAAGGTGCACTGGAATATAAATCGCATCGCCGATTTTTTAACAAATATAAGGATTTTATGTGCGCCTTAAAGTCAGAAAAATACGGTATTTGAACTGCACTTAACTATTCGCTGCCTACATGGCTAGCGAATTTAACGTTTCGAAAAGAATACCTCCTGGCCTAACTGCACTGTGGGATCGCCTCCTATTCCGCTGGCTGCTTGAGTAAGAGCGTCGATTGCCGCATTTGTGTATCCATAGCTAGCAAGTTTCTTAGCAACACATTCTTTTTTTGATTTTCCTTTGCCATCCTCTGGCTTAGTTATAGATTCTGAAAGTTAACACATTTGTACGTTGTTGAATGAGGATACCTATCACGAATTTCAACGATGCCTTAAAAGTATCAATTTGAAAAGTAGCATGAATGTGTTGCCCTCAATGAAATTCGATCGCTCCAAAACTCTAGCGTGCTTTGATCCTCATAGATACTTTTTGTAGGAAACAACTCTTTAAAGGAAGCTTGCCAAAATCAGTTTGTGATTTTCCTTCTTGTCACTACAATCCATTGGTGGCTGTGTATGCACACTTAACTTTACAATTGGCTCCTTAACGTTCAAGGGGAAATATGTAACACGAGGCTCGTTCATGGCTTCCGTTCAAGGAAAGTTTAAGTTTGAGCACCACTAGGATAGTTCAGTGGTGCTACCTAACAGTAAAACTAAAAGATTGGACAAAAATATTCTCGAAACAAGCTATATTCTACACTATTTATTGTTTCACTTGTAGCAGAAGCATGACTGTGACTATCGAGAAACAAAAACTTAAAAGTTACTCGATGCATCGAAAGTTACTCAACCAGCTGAAAGTGGCTAGAAAAGTCTAAAGTTACCGAAAAGTTGCCGAGCAACTTGTGAACAGGGCTAATAGAGAGCAATGGTATGGACTAAGAAATCGTTCAGAAGTACGTAACGGAAAAAGTTGCCATTTTGA
>OLMO02000277.1:13801068-13841732 GCA_900291935.2 Cassiopea xamachana | reverse complement strand
CCCCCCCCATATGTAACAGCTTGTCACATTCGAGCTAGTTCTCCCTCTTTGTTACTTAAAATTCTGGCCTGAGACAACCCCACCACAACAACGCCTTCTATTTATTTGCAAAAATATAACTTGATGCAGGATTGCAAAAGATAATAGTTCAAAATCAATGAAATATGAGATTGATTAGGGAAAGTGCAAGATTCAAGCTCGATAAGGTCTTTGTTTAATTAAGTACTTTTTGGAAACACTCATCAGAAAGTGAAAAAATAGACTATTGCTCGAAAACTTTGGCGTTCCATAACAAAAGTAGCTTACACCCCGAAACCCTATATTTTCCGTAACATTTTTGTCACAAAAATTGCATACCCACCCACCCCCTACTGCTACGTACTTTTTGAATGACCCTTAAACAATATTGCATCTCGCTAGAGGCTCTTCAACCCACCCCCACACCCACATTTTTTCATCAAATTTAGGCGAATTAGAAAATCTATTCTGGAAAAGTTTTGGGGACATGTCCCCCAGGCCCTCCGTAGCGTCGCCAATGCGCTTTGATACTGTATACATGATTTCACTACTACACTATACTTATCATTCATTTTTAGGCCTAGCATCTAACTTGGTAGTCATCTATTTGTAAACCAAAAGTGTGTTTCATTACTTACCACAGCTTACCCAACTGCTGGAGAGAGGCACAGGTTTGGTAACTGGAGTTAGAGGAACGACATTCAGCAGGTCAGGAAAATTGATGCCTGCTGAGAAAAATGCTGTAAAATTATCTTTATTCAGTATTAGTAGGTAGATGAGAGTAAAGTGTACCGATAAATACAGCAGATAACATAGTGTTGAGTACTAAGCATGTACATAACCAGGGACACACAAACATGGAGTTTATGGGCCTTTTTTACGCAAAAAGATAGCCCATGGCAAGTGCGATAAATCGCCACACGGTATTTAGTGCAGGAGTAGAAGTAAAACTATCATTAAAGTCGTAACTCAAACCAGTCCTTCCATACACTTACTCGACCAAAGTTTCAATGTGATCCCCTGGACTGAGCATTAAAATTTTTGTGCATGTAACCTAACCCCATTCATCATTATCAAGTTTTGATAGTTGGACAATTGCAGAATTTAATATAAATACCGTAAATCATTGAATTAGCTCCCCTGGGAGTTTGTTTATTTGTTGGATTTTGCATGGGGCTTTATTCGAGGGGGACTTAAAAAATTTTCTTGGTATTTGGTCATATTCCAGTTGAAATTTTTCTACTAGTAAACTATTTCTTCGATGCTACAAATACAAGCAATAGGATGTTTTTTAAAGTACAGTCAAATTTTTGTAAATTAATAGCTGTTTTTCTTTCCTAGCTCTATAAAGCACTAACAGACTCTCAAATAGGTACAGTCACATGCTTGAATGAGGGTTAATTCGAGGGGGGCTTATTGACAATTTGTAGTGCTAGGATGGGGACTTATTGCAGAAAGATAGAGGGCCTGGGTGTAAACAACGGAAAATTTTTACTATTCTTAGGCCCTTCCACCTCGAGAGCCTAGTGCTTGTGAAGTCACTGAGAGCTTGAGGCCTTGGGGAAATTTTGCCCCTTTGCCCCTCCCTCTCAGTGGCTTTCGACATTGTTGATATATTGTGGAGAGTCTAACCTTGGATGACTCCAACACCGGCAAGCACAACACATAACAGTACCTTCTGCATCTTGATTGACTTCTTCGAGATCTATGAACTGTGTGTGAGATTGAGAAGATATGATCATTTGATTACAGACTAGCATTTTTTCAAGTTCACAATATGTTTCAACCAGTGATGTGCCGCGACACCTTCCGTTAGGGGGGCGTTCTGACCAATTGACCAACTATTGTTCCAACATTGTTACTAAAAAAAGGAATGTCACAGAAAATACTGTGGCCAACCCTCTTGCTGCCTGGCTAACTTTTGACCAACTTTCTTGCAAATTTAAAAAAATTGGGAGGGGTACAACACCTTCAACTGTTGGTTTGTTTTAAACTTAAAATATGTTTTAGCTGTTGGTTGTCACTTGAAATCATGAAGTTCCATCACTCTTTTGTGTCAAATTGTAGGTGAGATTTATATCTTATACTACCGCTTATGTTCTAGCCAAAGAGATTTCAACTATTTTGTTTATGTGTATAGAAAATGTTAGGTACCTAGGTAATCCAGAGAGGTTAGCTATTTCATACAATCTTATTTTGTGGATCAATTCTATTGTCAAATCTTTTAGAACTTCGGACTTTCGTATGTATTATCAGCGAATAACATAAGTACATATGCTCTCTTGTTTGCAAGTAAGGACTGATTTCTAGGGAGTTAAAATTCTTACTCATTTTGGAGGGCTCAGCTCCCTAACACTTTTTGTATTAATCTTGCTTTTCTAAACTGCATTGACCTTAATTTTATATTGTATTATATATGATGAACTTCCTCACCGATACATGGGTTTTGAGATTTTTCTTGATGTTGGTTCTATTATGTCGCAGATGTACTAAATTATCATAACCCCTTTCTTGAAAGTATGTGTGTGACTGCAAATAGGCCACACCCACTTTATGACATTACACCTAGAGCCCCCTTGTAAAAATATTTTTGAAATCATCTCAGATGCAAGTGGAGTATAAACTTATCATTTTCCTGGGTAGCTTTCAGGCGGTGCAAATTTATTTTGCACAGTCTTTTAACAGTAAATTTTACAGTTTGTGATTGGACCATGACCCTGTTTTATGGCATATTCGGAGTGTTTTGACTTTGATTCACAATTGAACATAAGGTAGTCAACTACTAGCATTTGAAAAAAGCAGTTTAGGGACAAATTCTTTGGTGATAGATGCATAAAAGAATATAAAATATAGCATATGACATGCGATATTATGGAAGAGTGTAAATGTGATGTAGCTTATTATAGTTAAAGATGTAATGTATCATAGTTTATATAACATAGTGTATTATAAAGTAATGCTATGTAATGTAATAAAGCATTATATAGATTAGTACAATATAATACATGGGCGCAGGAGGATTCCAATTTTAAGGGGGCTGTAAATTGTCTGCCCGAAATATCAACCAGAGCTAGAAAGTCGGCAGAACAGTTGCTCGAATTTTCTATTGCTTTTTGAGAAAATTTGCCTGAGTGAAATGAATTTCTGCCCAACTTAGGAGAGCTACAGCTCCCCAAGCCTCCTACGCTTATGATATAATATATATGATAATATAATGTAATAATGGTATAATGGAGCATATTTCATAGTGATCTATTATGACTGATGTGAAAGGATATGGTATATGAAATGACATGGAAATATAGTTTTATATTATCACAATCAATTTTTATTATAAACTCATGCTATTGCCAAAAAAACTTGAAAGATTTTCCAATAAATGAGCTTTTGGCATACGACATCAGTTTTGATTCGTATCTATTATTTTTGCTTCTGTTCTTGCAAATATGAATCCAACATTTGTAAACCTTACATATAGTATATTATTGATTTTACTTATGTGAGAATTTTGCATGAGCCTTGAAGAACTCCCACTATTCAGTTATTTCCTATTAGGGAAATAATTGTTGCACTTGTTCGTGTGCGATGAAGTCTTCAAAAGACTCTGATACATTTCCATTTTGATCTTGTTGGTAGAGATTTTTAAGTGTATGTCCTTAATAAATATCTTATTTACACAAGGATACGAGCAAAAAGCAATGTATTTCGACCAGGATAAAATGAAAGTTCTTACTTGCGCTTTGTTTCCACCAAGGCTCGTAGATTCGTAGTCATCCAGCATACACGATAAGCAAACTACAGATATTTCGTAACTATGACCCTAGTTTGTGATTATCTACAATCGTTTTTGGTTCTAGTTTATGATTAGCTTTGTATGTTTTCGACACTAAATTATGACTTCTATGCAGTGTGTGATCTTAATTTATGATAAATCATGCAGATCGAGATTATGCATTGGTAGAATACTCATCACTTTGAGTCATAATTTATGCAATTGGTCCTAACCTCTTTAAAAACTCTGAAGAAGTACTAATGGTCTTGCGTTCATCAATTTTCGTTCATGATCTTGTTTTCATTTATCATTGACGCTTGAAGAGAATGCATGTTTTTTATATGAAGCAAACTTTCTGTCCATTGGCTTGATGTTTCCTGACATTTTTGCAAAATCCATCCTCAGATTTTACTTAACTGTTTGTTAAATTCTTAAAAATCTCCAATAACAATGGCCTGATTAGGCAACTGCGATTAAAGGAGTAGAATTTTCAGATTTTTTGAAGCATGTAATTGACGTCCTTTCCGCAAACAAATTTCTTAGGAATTTTCATCACTGCACAAAATCACAAATTTCGTGCTGTATGTTAAGAAATTAGGCTTTGTTTTCACCTGCAATTGCTAGGTAAAATGAGGCAGTATATGCTTGCAATGAATTATTTCTAATGTTGTACTAGAGTCCTATCACCTAATGGTGTACCCAAACAAGATTTAAATTCAAAATTCTTAAACTTCAGAAATTTTCCCCTTGCTTGTATTAATGGCAAGAAGTGAAACTTTTTTTACTTTCAATTCAATGTGACGTTACTATTCATCACTGCATAAATTCTAAATTATCACTGCACATTTCTTTACGATCATAAATAATGACGTATCATTAGCATGGAGCCTAACAGTACACCGGCAAGGTCGTTTATGTAGATAAGGAAAAACAGAGGCTCAAGAATACACCCCTGAGGCACGCCTGCTGAAATGTCACCCCAAGAAGAGCTCTGCGCCGCGTCGTTGCAATTTGAGGAAAAGTCCATCATACGAAACCCTATCAAATACTTTGGGGATTTGATTGATGCTATTTTATTGCATCAGCCTTACGCAATCTGCTGCAAAATCATAACTAAGTTTCCTAGGACAGCTCTACCACATTCATTCCTTCCTTTTGGTAGGCTTATACACGGTTTTTTTAGGAAGTAAGCCCATGAGAAAGATGAAGCCGAAATTATGCGAAAATTAAGAAACATTTAAGAAACATAGACAGGCTGAGTTTCAAATAATATCTTGCAATAACTGTTTTCACTAGTAAATTTTGATTCAACTAGCAAGAGAATAGAATGAACATCCATTACATGCCTCACAATACCTGAGCATCCTTTTTCTTGCATCATAATTGCATATTCTGGGTTGTTATTGTCATTGGAAGTCTTTAAATTTAAGGCAGATTTAAGGCTGGATTTGACGAAATTTGAGAAACATGGAGGCTGAAGCCAGAGAGTTTGTTTCTTATAAAAAATACCGTGTAATTGAGGCATTACTTGAACAAAATGCGCATTTGACGAGTTACCTTGCTTGCACGCTTGCAAAGTAAAATTCGTAACTGGAGAAGTATTCGATAGAGAATGAACTGCACTCATTTAACAATCGATGAACGTAAGTTATGCATATGAAGCACTAAAATAGTCAGTTGAAAGGCAAATAGCAAGGAAATTTATAATAGTAATTGTGTCCATCAGTGTAAGCAATACTCATTTATTGATTGATTGTAATAAGATAAATTCAACTGTTCTTGCTCATATGCATCAAAGTACAATTGAGCAGATATTCTAGTTTATCCCTCCTTTTGAGCACTTTAATAGCTTCTGTAACAGCTTTCCATCCATCTCTATGATGCTTATCATTCTGCTCTACTTGTCTTTCTCTGGACACCAATCCATTGTGATGGAACACTTGCAATCAGAAGCTGCCTTGCAAACTCTTTTCTTGTGCTCATCTTCGATTCCTCTAATCTATAAGAGAAAAGTGAATTTTAAGATTACTTATAAGTAAAATATACTTTGCATTACACTTAAACGCTGAACAACTTATTCAGTTCTTTAGCAGACTTATCCTCTCTTTTGCAAAACTGCAATAACTGGTTTGTTCCTGTTATAACTTAAAGATTACATCTTTGAAATCCACTGTTTATTTCTCCGTGATTTAAAACTGTCGGCTAGATTAAAAGACTTCGGTGCCTTCTAACTTACTGATTTCAGTTTCATTACTTATAAAACATTTGAACATTACTTGTTAGATATGCTGTATTTCTTCATATGATTCATATTTTTATTTTCATATTTTAAATTTATATTTTTTCTGTCTTAGCCATTATGCCTATTAGTGTTGCTTGAAAAGCACTTTGAATATTGGATACTTTATGAGCTTTCAAACTTTTATGATCAAATGCCACATTTTTCTTATACACATTACGTCATCATTCAATGGTTCGAATTGACTGTGCTGTAGCTGCTTACACTTTGGCCTTGCATTGTTGGATGTCCTGCACCTGGCTCACTATTTGCTATTCTCATTAGAAGGTCCACTCCTTCCTGCTTGTACTTATAAGCTTTCAGTTTCTCCACCATGCAATCACGGTTCGACTGTGCAAGTCCATGATACCCCTCGGTTGAACTTTCTAAGAAATACACATAAAACTCAAATATTACTACTGTAATCCCTCGAATTAGCCCTCCTTCGAGTAAACCCCCCTCGAATAAGCCCCCATAGAGCTACAAATTGTTAATAAGTCTCCCCTCCTGATTTACATACAATAAAGACATCTTTGTGCTTCTTGAGACTTTATAGCTAGGTTTTTTCTGTTAATTGGATCCACAAGGGTGGATCCTCCTAGATTTCAACCAATCTTGTTTACTACATTCTACAGATTCCAGTCCATTTTTAGAATAATCCCCCACCCAATCATGTGAATGTACATATTTGGGAGTCTGTTAGTGCTTTATAGAGCTGGAAAGAAAAAGCAGCCATCAATTAAACAAAATTTGCCTATCCTTTGAAAAACACCCGACTGCTTGTCAGTGTAGCATCGAAGAAATAGTTTACAAGTAGAAAATTTCAAACGAAATACGACCAGCTACCAAGAAAATTTTTAAGCCCCCTCGAATAAGCCCCCTCCTTCGAATAAGCAAACTCCAATTTGATTTGAATAGATGGATGGCGTGCCTGAAAAATCCAAAAATTCTAATAAACAGGAGGGATAGAAAAATGTAATGAATTCTTACCAGAAATGTATAACAGCAAACATTGCCGACTTCACATGATGAAAAAATAATAACTAGCACAACATGTGTGATCAGCATGGTTTTCTTAATGATAGCTTTTACTTGCATGTCAAAGTACCTCCTCTAAAATTGCTTTGGATGGGAGCCTGCTTAGAAATAATAGGTAGGGGCTGGAATACAAATGTCCTGGCTCTTAAATCTTTGAACAATTACCTAACCAGAGATGTCTATTAGGCAACCAGAAATAAATGCATATGTGAACAAACAGGGCAAACTCCAAATGCCACTTAAATTTACAGTTCTTTACTAGCTAGCTTCTAGCACCCATTACCAGCGGAGGAAATAAGGAAAATATATGGTGTCAGACATTTTTGGAACTGGGGCTTGGGGCCATTCTAAGACCCCAGTAGGTTCCATGGAGGGGGGACTAATAAGCCACCAGGGGACTAATTCTCAAAAACTTTGGGTTCTACACAATTTTTGAGCATCCAGTTGTTCTTGTGTTAAATTTGATGTACATTTGAGTTAAAAATTGCATAATGATCCAGCATTTCATTCTGCGATTTCTGGTTTTGCTGTCTATTGCTCCCGAGTCATTTGAGTAAAAACGAAATAAGCTGTTGGATAAATGAACTAATAAGGAAGTTTTGGTACCAAAATTCGATCAGAAGTAGTCCAGAAATAAGGAACTTTTTGAACCAGTCATCTAGCTAGGCTCTTTGTAAAATGAGAAACGTGTATTGCATAAAAATGTAAATTTCAGTAAGGTACTCAAAGAATCTACTGAGGCTGTTTGCCTCAAAATGCACAAGAAGATCATATTTTTGTTAGCTAATGAAACCAGAAGCAGGATACATTTTAATATGTTAAAACCTGATAAAGAGTACTATGTGTGTATTTTTTTCTAGTTCCTAAGAATTTGCTATTGGTTTAAGAACATCTAGCTTCACGTATGTCAGGTGTCCACACAGAAATGATAATACGAGAAGGCAATTTCACAAGAATAGTATCAGTTAGAAGCACCAGTTACGATGCTTCGGCCAATATTCCAATGCTAATTGCTGCTATTAGTAAGGATAAGAATAATTTTCATAAGTAGTTGTGACGTGTGAGACTTACTGCAACTTCCCCAGCTGCTTGAGATGGGAAAGAAACCTGGAGGTGCACTCAACAAGACTCCACCAAGCAGATTTGGGAAGCCAGTACCTGTAGAAATAAGAGAGAGAAGATGTTATGATTTGTTCTAAGCTATATCTTAGGGACATGACCTATTTTTGAGTGGTCTTGGCCACATTTTGCGGTCTTTGAAGTCTTGAGTCTGGTCTTAGAAATTTGAAAAGATTGGGTAACTTTCCCATTTTGATATGCTTTGTATATCATGGAAGTTTGTCTATTTTTTGGTTGCTTTATGCTGTACGCAAATTTCGAGAACAATACAACATGTGTTTCAATGTGACATCAAGCAAAAAAGGCTCCACATGAAATTTGGGATTGCTTGAAGGGCGAGGTTCCCAAAAACTCAAATAGGGTGTGGTCAAGCCTTATCATAGCACAGTGTGGTCTTTGAAAATTTCCTTAAAAATAGTCCCTACTTTGAGATATACCTTGAGCGGCATAATCTAACCCAGAACATTCAATCTTTTTATTGACTCTATTCTTGGGCAGATTTGAGTGTATTTTAATATGAAGTAGCCTAGATCGATCTGATCCACTCGCATCTACTTTTTACTATCGCTGGATTATCTATCTACATAGTGATATATATATTTTTGTTAGCTTTTGTTCAACAGTTTATCTTATGTTCTTGAGTTAGGGTTCTCATTTTCCACGTTTCAGTGCAGGTTTTTTCATTGTTCTTTAATGTAAGTATGCAAAGCAATGGAACTCCGAAAATTTTTGCTACGAGAGTTTAAAACAGGTTTTGGTATGAAATCATGAAAGTGCAAAGAAAGTTTCAATACTGAGCCAAAGAAATTTCTTACAGACTTTTAATGCATTTTCGAACATTTTGGCTCCATCTGAATACAAAAGGTTGCTCAATGCATTTTGAGCACGACCTTCTCTTGAGTGATACGATGCCTAGAAGCAGTTGTGGAACATTACAATACAAAGTGATTGTTATATTCTTCTATGTTATGGTTTTCCATGATCTTAGACAAATGCAGTAGCTTCCATCAGTGACCATCTTAGCACCACTATCTACCGAGTGTTCGATCTGTTTCTGTTAGGTGAACACAAAAGAGTGTGTGATTATACCTTGGACTAATGCCAAGCAAGCAATGAGAACAAGTGCTTCTTTTATCATGATGAATGGTCTTGACAAGGCTAAATAAAGGAGAGCAAATAATTAAGTATTAGTATCAATTCGTTAATGCTACCACGGTTAGAAAACAAGAGTTCATTAGTGTGACATCATGAAAAGTCTATTTTTAGAATATTACAATTTTGGCTTTAAATTCTAAAAAAGCACATAGAGATAGCTACTATTGACAAATTTCAACTCGATCTGAAGAATAATGACCGAGATATAGGCAATTGAATGTTGACATAATTCCTATCAAATCACTGTATTTTGAGTCTGGTTCCAAACGTTTAGAACCAGGAGAAAAATACAGTGGTTTTTGTGGCAAGTTTTCTGTCTTCAAATGATAGTATTTCATTCCTTTTTGACAATATTTATCTAAAATTGTCAACACATGCTTATTTTGAGGTGCATTTTCACTCCATGGTGTCAAAGTATGAAAATTCTGAAAACGGATTTTTATGATGTCACCACTAATGAATTTTATTGATATTTTGCAGTGAGTCTTTAATAGCATAGATATTTAGAAGATTTCAAGAAAATTTTTTTAAATTTCAACTGATTTCGAGGAAAGATCTTGCAACAACTGATTCTGTTACTTTTTGGAACTTCTCGGCAAGGATCACCTCTTATATACTCTTAATTTCATATTTTCCAATTTCCTGATCTTTTATCTTTCATTACAGTACTTGAACTTGTAAGCATAGTAGAGGGTGCTTTCTCTTTTCCATTAGTTTATTGACTGAAAGAGTTCCCACTTTAACTTTTTCCCAGTATACTATTTATTCCTCTTACTCATTTGTATATTTTACTGATTATGTGTTAGTGTATCAAGTTTGTTAAATCTTGCATTAAGATATGCGTTATCTTTGTGTTGTTAATTGCAATAAATTGTATGTCGAAGAATTTTTAAAATAAACTAAACAGAATAACATTACTTACAAAATGCAGCTGCTCAGAGAAAATATCAGCTTTGAATGCAAACAAATGTGTCTAGTTGTGAAATAAATGTAAACTAGGAGAGATTTTCACTGGTATCACCTGTCTTCAATGAGTTAAGCTATTGATTTTCCTACATTGTTTGTAATTTTGTACAAAAAAGGTCATGTTTTGCCTGCTGATCTTGCCTTACACGTCAACCTGCTGATTCAGTTCGTACTTTCTCTTATCTTTGAAACAGCTAGACTAACAGGTGGAAATGATTCCATTAGAATAGATTGCATATTTCAATGAGCCCATAAGAAACGGGTTTAGCGAATGTACATGCTGGCTCTATCAGTGCCCTTGAACTTCTTAAGGGGGGTTTCTGTTATAGATTTGAAAGAAATGTCTTGTCTCAGAGTATTTTTGGGCAATGCTATATAAAGTTTATATGTTTATTGTTTCAATTACTCTTCTCTTTTCAATGTTTGCTGTATGTCAATTACAGCAGAATAACTACCAGTAAGATTGTAAAAAGCTGAATAGGCAGCAAATTAACAAAAACTTTTCAAGAGATTCGTGAAAGACGACTTTTTCATGTACGCTTTCTTTATAAAAATGCCTACTTTGTCGCTGAGCCTCAATCGCAGACTACAGAAAAATACCAAAATTTCCTTTGCTGTCAATTTTTTAAGCTAACCCCTCCTTATTCTATTGAAGCTTATAATCCTGCGCTTTTAAGGAAATTGTCGATACTCCATGTCAGGGTTTTTCCAACGTACAGTTCCACATAAAATGTGCAGTTCTTACAAAAAGATTGTTACAAGAAACTGAATTGTATGAGGTACTATCTCTTAGAATTCCATTTCTGGTTTTGTTTCTCCTGTCATTTGATACCTAAATCTAGCAATCTACCCTTATTTCCTAAAACCCGGCTGCTGGATTTCATTTGCAATTCTAAATTTTCTTTAAAAAACCTGACCTTCATACAGATGGTTCACTTACACGTCTAACTAAAATTTTTTTATGATATGCTAGAAACAAGACCAAGCCTTCTTCAATCGAATGCCATGCTGCCTGAACATTCCTACCCAAACTGAATTCTTTCGAAACAAGACTAAGCCTTCAGTAGAAAAGTTTTTGAACTTGAACCTCAAATTATTTATGTATTCTTTGGTGACAAAAGGCTAAGTCTACCTAAGAAGCAAAGAAAAAATTCAAATCAATAAATATGTAATCTCAGTTAAATCGAAAATCTAAGTCTTGATGAGCCTAAAAGTGCCTATCACCTAAATTTCAACATATACAAGTTCTTCCTACACTTAATGTGCTGATAAATTCATTTGTTTGCATTTCTTTTGGATTTTTTGCTTTCAGCCTTGAGGTATTGCTACAGTATTCTTACTTGTCAATAAACTTTAACCTTGATGCTCTAATATACTAAGTTCGTATAAATAAGTATAGGAAAAACTGCTGTCCATGTCCCAGCCAGAAAAGAACTGTTATATTCACGAAAACGAGGCTTTTTCATCAGAGGACATTTTAAAGAGCTCTTATCATCGACGCCATATTTTACAAGTTCAAGCGACAAACGTCTGTTAGAGTTTTTTGTGTCAAAATGAGGCCCCTCTTTGGGAATTTGAATGATTCTTCATCTTCGAAAAATTTGGTGGAGTTCAGAGCAGGGAAGATGCATTTGAAGGGCACAACTGTAACGGCAGACAAGCGAAAAGGCTTTTTATATCTTCATCAAAGTGATGACTCGTTGATGCATTTTTGCTGGAAAGATAGGACTACAGGGATCGTCGAAGATGTTAGCTATGGCTTTATCTTTATTCAAAACCCTGTTATTAACTATTATTACAATTTTTCTCGCGTTGGAGTCAGGATTTTTACTCTCGAAACAGGTCCTAGGCCTGCGGAAGGCGAATTCTCTCGCTAACTCGCTAACAAAGCTCTAGAAATAATATGTTGGCTTGTTAATATGTGACACGTAAATTCATGTAAATTTATGGGTCTGCAAATTGTATTATCCATTTAAAAGGACAGGCAAGCTTTTATTCTGTGAAACTCAGGCGACACTCTTTTGTGAGACTCCTTTTGGTAGCAACTTTCAAATTATAAGCTGCTGTGTAAAAGTGGCAGCTCCTTAAGAAATTCCCTTCCATACTAACTTTTATGTACCCCTTATAGCAAAAGTTATTACTTATTTTGTCATTTTTTTGTTGTTTGTACTCCTAGTTTTATTGAATACTTCAATATTTATTGTATGTAGTGGCTTTTAAAACCAAACTGAAATGAACAAAATTTTTCAATTTGGCATAAAAACATTTGTTTTTAGGACATCATTTTCAATCTGAGTGTTTCTTTCCAGGACCTCATTATTTTCCCTGATGATGTTGAGTACAAGAAAGTGCCACAGTGTACCACAGGGAGAGCATTTGTTCTACGGTTCAAACTGTCAAAGAGGAAATTTTTCTTTTGGATGCAAGAGCCTAAAGATGACAAAGATGACGAATATTGTAAGAAAATTAATGATTTCTTGAATAACCCACCAGCACCTGGTAGCAAGTCAACATCTGGCCTTCCACATGGTCTTTCCTCACTTGGAGATCAGCTTGGTATAAAGTTATTTCTACTAAATTGAATGTGTTTCAAATACTTTCTATTTTAGAAGGCACAGATAAGATCCTGTATGCTTTTGTACACTGGACATCCCTAGTAGAGGTGATACCTATGCTTGGCTATTCACAGATGAGATAGGGTAAATAGCCATACTGAGGAATGTGGTAGTTTTTGACAAGATCTTATGCCCGCTAGCAAGTTGAAGTCACATGAGTACACATGTAGTTAATGTTCATACATGCAACTACGCATCTACTTGTGCATGTGCTAGACCCATGTTCTTTGTACTTAAATCTAGTCAAAACTGAACTTAGCTGATGAGAACTGCTTTTGCATTCATTGAGGAATAAGTTAATTACCACCATCAGCTGTTGCTAATCCAGCCACACCCACACTACACCCTTAGCAAAACTGACCACACCCATGCACATGCCAAATATTGTGTGTTTAGCTGCCATATTCCTCACTATGAGTAATCAGTTCCTCTTCCCATGAAGTTTTCTCTCCATTACTTCCATCAGGTTTCAAATCATAAGGGTGTCTCAAATCATCAATCTTCTTTAAAGTAGACAGGCACTCTATTCATTCCACCCCTTGCTCCTTTCTACTGTACAGTTAAATTTTTAGCCATTGCTTATGACATGATTTTAAGAAATTGCTTGCTAAAAGTCTCAAAACCAGAAAATATATTATTGTGCCAATAGGGTTGCGTGTCACATCTATAAATAGATTTTGTTTTTACCTGCAATGCATTATGGGATCTATTTTCAAACAAACATTTGCTTTTTGCTTGTGCTTGGGGTTAGTTATAATACCGTTTGTCATGTTCTTCAGTATGTAAAATTGTTCAGCTGTAAAGAAAGGTGCAACAAAACATTGTTCTTGGGGTACATGCAAGTCAGATTCAAGATTTAAACAGAAACTGCCTGAAAGGATGGACTTTGTTCGATTGGCAAAACCTAGTAAATTGAAAGATGGCCTAACTTACTGGGAGAAAACTCACAAGCTGAAGAAAACAGAGAAGGCAAATTGTTGGTTTCATGCTTGTGGTGGAAAAGATTTTTGTGAACCTAATCAATTTAAAATAGATACGGACATATGTACCCTGCATTTTGTTGGTGGTAAAGGCCCTATGGAAGATCGCCCTAACTCCATATTGGCAACTCTCTCAGAGGCTGAGGGAGAGAAATGATCTGCATACACAAGAAAAAGAGCCAGGTCATCAGCCAACTCACCACTCAAAAACCCAAGAATAGAAGCAATAAAAAGAGCCTTAGAAGACAACAATTTTAAAATAGTAAATGGTGAAGATGAACCAAACACCTGTGTTGATGATAAATAACATGTCTGTCCGCTTCAACAAACATGCTTTGTTAACCTACTCTTTGCCTACACAGCTTCCAAATTTTGCAGCAAAAACATTGACTGGGACTAACCAGCATTCAGTGCAAGTGACCAAACCAACTATTCAAAAGTTAAAGATTACACATTTTCTTTTATAAGAACATCGACTTTCAATGAAGCATAGTTATATCCTTAACTTTTTTGGTTTGAAAGTTTAAAATGTTCTCAACATGTTTGTAATTTACTTACTTTTAAAATGTGCACTGATTTCTCAAAAGAGCAATAATTACTCTGAAAAGGAGCTGCGGGTCAGATTTTAGCATGTATGTCTGAGAATTCATCCTGCATTCAATGAAAGACCCTACTTTTTTGTTTGCATTTTACTCTTTTTATATTCTGTTTTTTGAAAGAAAGTTATGAAGCCTTTTCATATTTTAACATGTTCTTAACTTTTTGGCATTTGAAGCCTTGTGTTCTTATATGGTTTGTTCTTATAAAAAGAACATGTATGTTTTGACAGACTATGAACCAGATGTTTAACTGATAGGTCACTCTTCAACAACTATTAACAATATCGCATTTCAAACATTCTCAAAGCTCATCAATCTTGTACTGTTTCACCTGCTGAACATTGCAGTGGTTTGTCTGTGTATTGATCCCAAGATCCCTTGCATGATAAAGTGTGATGTAGGTGACATGGATCCCTATTGAAAATAATAGATCTTTTATTTTGTAATCAATAGGATGTATTAGACCAGGTATATTCAATATGGCAATGTTTATGTAGTTTTTTCTCATTAAGATTGTAGGATGGCATTGCTTTGTTAGCAATTTTAAGCACAGCATTGACCTGGGTGCAAGCCATTTTTTACAACAGTGGTATAAGTACAGTGAAGAATTTCCATGATTCAGCTGATTGAAAAGACTATTTACATCCTTTTATAGGTGATGCTAGCCTCCAAAGCATGCTTAGTGGTATGGATCAGAATCAGATTATGCAATTACTTAGTGAATCAGGGATAGGTGAATCCAGCTCAAGACCAACTTCTGTTACTAGTAACACTGGGTGAGCTTGTATCTGTACTTTATTGTAAAGCTAATTCATCTTCCATGCTTTAAATATTTTAATGCAATTAAAAGAGCATTTGCTTTAGCAATGCTTTGTTAATATTTTTCTTGGATATGTTCTGCTCAAGCCCAATTGGATTTAGTTTGCGTATGCCTCATGCAATAGATTCTGTTTTTTCTGCATTATGTTTGCTTGGGTGGACTGTTATATCATTGCCACCATGATTGTATCAATGTCAGTGGTGTGTCAGTCTCAGCCATTTTTGATAGTTAAAGCTTTTTTCAAGTTATTTTATTTTTGGGTGAAGGGATAGAATCAATGGTGCACTGAACTACCGTATATACTCGTGTATAAGTCGAGTTTCTGGGACCCGATTTTAAGGTAAAATTTCAGGGGTCGACTTATACACGGGTAATGTTATTGGACATGTTGCTGCTGAGTCGAGTTAAATGTGGCATGAAAAGAAAACTCCATTACTACTCTATTACATCAGTATTTACTGGCATACATGCAATATACAAACATGTTAAAGTTACTTCACAGTGTAGTAGTACACAGTATACGGTAGTATTGACTTAACAGTAGTTCAACAAAAAGTTTATTCAAATCCTTCAAAACATGTTGAATCATCGCTATTGCTATCCCCAAACGATTCAGTCCATTCCTCAAGACCGCAAGTATTGGTTGCTTCAACATAGAAGTCGTTATCACTGTCAAGTGGATTATCATCGTCAGAATCATCGCTTGTCTCATGAACGGAATCAGGTTCATGCCATGAATAATCAACCACGGAGTAGCAAACACGTGTTTGCTTGTTGCACGTGTTTAAATGCTCGATCAGTTACCCGATTTGCACTTCAAGTTACCAGTAATTATTCCAAAATATTCTCAAAATGCGGAGTCGACTTATACACGGGTAATACCTTTAATGATGCGATTTCTTGTCTAAAAGTGCGTATCGACTTATACACGAGGTCGACTTATACACGGGTATATACGGTACTTATGAGTAGAGAGTATAGAGAATCAATGTTTGCAGCACGTATCAAAATTTCCCAGAATTTACACAAGTAGTGATCATTTGGCCAAATTGTACCAACAAATCGGAAAATTGCCAACAGTTTTGGCAAAAAGTGGAGGTTTAGAACTCCCACACCCCCCTTTTTGGGACACCCCTGCACAAAATTTAGTTGCCTGCTAGGACCACTTAAAATGCTCAGATTAAGCAAACTTTATCAAACTAATGATGACCTTCCTGTTGTTTTGATTAGCTAGTAGGTTCAGCTTCCTTTCTATATTGGTAGATCTACATTGAAGATGTATCTGTGTTATCCTACTTACCTGAATTTCTGTTAGCAGAGCCACCAGATCTGAAACACAAGCTTCACCTGCCGCCACTGCTCCACCTTCTACATCAGCTACAAAGACCACCTCTGCAAGCAAAGCCTCAAATTCATCTGCTAAACCAAGTACAGCACCTGCAGTACAGCTAACTGACTTGCAAAATATATTGGCAAGCATGAATAGTAAGTAATGCCCTGTATTTATTTACTCAAAAGCGTTACATTTAATTGTGAGCTTTTTATGTATGTAGGGTAACTCTTACTTTGGTACGCCAGTTGAGTTTTTGCATGTATTTCTCTACTACCTCTAGCATTTCAAAATGATACTTTGTGGAGCAGAGCTGTTTGCAGGAGAGCCCTAATTATGAACCCTGATAGAAATCATTGGTTGCCATTTTACAACAAGTTCAGTTTCACAATCATACGATAATCAAATGTACATAAATATATGTATTAATAAAATAAATTCTTTCTTATGTGTATGCATTTCAAAATATTTCTTCTTCAGTACTAAACTTACAACTGAAGAAGATATATTTGAAAACGTCTAGACACAAGAAAGAGTTTATTTTTGAATTATTTTTTCACATCTGTTTTATAAGCTATGCCAATGCAGCTCGGAATTAGAATATATATATACATATATACATATATATATATATATATATATATATATATATATATATATATATATATATATATATATATATATATATATATATATATATATATATATATATATATATATATATATATATATATATATATATATATATATATATATATATATATATATATATATATATATATATAGTTTTCAATTTGGAAGACGTGTTTTGGTCTGTTCATCACACCATCATCAGTTGAATATAGTAAGATTTACCGTAAAAATATATAACAACACAACACTATTAATCAAATATATTAATGGAAAAGAAGAACGAAAGCAACGAAACAGAACGAAATTAAGCCTTTCCCACAAGATGTGCAATGCCTTCTTAATCCTTAAGCTGTGGTATGTGCTTGCCGAATCCAACGCCTTAAAACATCCCTCACCACAAGCATCCCTACACGAACTCGAACTCTTTAGATGTTTACAAATGTGTGAGTTTTTATCTGTAAATAGGTGCTCACGCACTAAAGTGGATAAATGGCGAGATGTTTCGCCTATATAAACGGAATTACATACCGTAAAAATACCACACAAGATCGGAGCGACCTGTGCATACAATCCTTAGCTGCAATCAAGTTTTTAACTTTAAAAAAGGAAAATGCTAATTTGTTGTTAAGACTTTTACAATACTTTTGGCGAGCATACGTACCTTGCGCTGGGTAGAGTTAGAAATAGAAAGAAATGGTAACTTAAAATAAATAGTGGAGGTATCAGTAGCTGATGCAGAAGTATTGGAATTTTGAGCATTATCAAGATAAGATTTGACTACTCTATTTATTAAGCTTTCAGGGTATTGATTCCTTTTAAATGTATGGAAAAGCTTTTTAACATCATCATTAAACGTAGCATGAGTGTCTTTAATTCTATAAGCTCTATCTACTAAGGTACGAATGAGACCAATTTTGTAAGAATAGGAGGTAAAGCTGAAGAAATTAGTAAGCAATCCAGAAAAGGTCTTTTTACGATGTACTGACGTTAAGACTGCTAGGGTCCTTATTGTTAATGCAGACATCAAGAAAAGCCGACACCTTATATGTTTCCTTTTTTATGGTAAATTTAATGTTGGTGGGTTGGGAGTTGAGAATTTCAAAGAATAACAAAGCATCATGTTCAGTATTGAAAAGGCAGAAGGTATCATTAACATATCGTCGGTAGAAGTGAACAGAAGGACCTTGATAGTTGTTGAGCCATATATTTTCATAATGCCCTAGGAATAGATTTGCTAGGACAGGTGCAAGAGGAGAGCCCATAGCAACACTATTTATCTGATAATACATTTTGCCATTGAAAAGAAAGTTGGTTTGAGATGTAGCAAATGAGAAAGGCTTAGTAAGGTCATTTTTGGAAAGCTTGAGATTAGGATTTCCTTCTGCAGTATAAGAGACAGCAAGATCAATAGACTCTTTAAGAGGAATGTTTGTAAATAAGCTTACTACGTCAAAAGAAACCATAAATTTGTTAGAAATAGCAACAGTTTTGAGTTCTTGGACAAAAGAAAAAGTATCAGAAATAGAATATGTATTAGGTAGAAGTGACTGAAGAAGACTACATAGGTATTTCACTAGCTGATAATTAAACTTATTCAGAGAGGAAACGATGGGTCTAAATAGTGGTATAGCAGTAGGAGACTGAATCTTGTGCATTTTAGGTAAACCATAAATACGCGCTGGCTGCGAACCTGTTGGATAGATATTACTGTATATGTCTTTATCAATTTTACCATTCCGTTTAAGATCTCGAAGAAACCGTTGTAACATGCCCTCTCTAATAGTGGTGGGATCACTATCTAGCTCTTTAAATTTATGTATGTCATTATGTTAAGAATGCCTTCTGTGTGATCTGCCCTATTTAATATAACTACCCCATTACCTTTTTCTGGTTTAAGCACAACTAAGTCATTATTTTTATGAAGATTTTTAACATTTTATGTGTTTTAATATCTTTAGGTGACAGTTTAAATGAGTTGACATAAAATGTACATTATACAATATATATGTATATATATATATATATATATATATTGTATATTAACATGTATATATATATATATATATATATATATATATATATATATATATATATATATATATATATATATATATATATATATATATATATATATATATATATATATATATATATAATGTTTGATGATTGCATGAGTGTGAAACTTGGAGTTATCATTTTATGGATTTCACTGGACTTGTTAATGCTTTTATATTGATATATTTATAAGGGTTTGTGCATGTCCTTGAACTTTTTTTACGGTGCTGGAATTTAAAATGTCTTGTCAAGGGCATTTGAAGCTTCTTGATAATAAAGTTTCCCCTCGAATATTGATCACACTCCTTGAGATTTGTGAATGTTTGCTATTCACTTCCTTCATAACAATAAACGTTGGAAAAATTAATTCAAAGATATATCCAAATGAAGATTGAAGAAAAACCTTGGCCTGTGTGTTAATTTGTAACATTTATTTGCACTTTTTCAGAAGAGATTAAGTACCCACACAGGTTTAATAATTTAAAACTCTTTAAACACATTTATTTTGTTCCTTGAATAGTCCGTGAAAACGCCTTGAATTTGGTTAGCAAAATCCTGCATGAGTCCTGATTTATATACAATAAAGACATCTTAATGTTTCTTGAGACTTGTTAGCTAGGTTTTTCCTGTTAATTGGATCCACATGGGTGGATCCTCCTAGATTCCAGCCCATCTTGTTTACCACATTCTACAGATTCCAGTCCATTCTTTCAATTTTGTTAATCTGTTGTTAGCAACGATAGCCAATAAGGTTAGGTTTAACACAATTCAATTTTGGTTTTTAGCACAACAGAGTCCTCAAGAGCCAGGTATGCAAAGTCAGAAGAGTTTAGATTGCGATTTTAATTTTGCTTCTGTGGAGGAATTATCCACGCTAATTCTGAGCATAATTCGGCACCATTTTATATTTGGTGTCTGAGAATTTGAGCAGTTCTTTCTTCAGAGAAAGTTATTAGCTGTTTCTGAAAATTGGCTATAGCTGTTATTCACATAGAATTTTAGCCCTATATTTTCAAAAGTTAAGGTGTCAGTTTTTTGTACCTAAATCTCTGCTTCTTAGAATCTGTGGCGAGATTTTTTGACTGACAGAGCTTTGATGTAACGACCATGTTGGCAAAAAAGTTGCAGAATTTTTGTCGCACAACTGTTCAATGTTTAGAAGAGAACAGCAAATGAAGTGATGAAGCTATTACGCGAAGAAATTCCCTTTCCTGATAATGTTCTGAGAATATTCATTCATATTCATGCAAAGCTGCACTTTCAATTTGCGATGTCTATCATTCCTTTTCCGTATAAATCTAATTCCATGCGTATTCAGGATTGACAACCTTTTATTTTAGTCGACTTGTCAACAGCCATCAACACCGAATCTCTTGCCCCACTGCTTGCCGATCCAGAAGTTAGGCAACGTTTATCGGAATTCTTGCCAGAGGTCGGCGACCTTACGAACTCTGAAAACGAAGTCAAAGATACTATACAGTCTCCTCAATTTAGACAGGTTTGCTTAAATTTTTCTATAAAATTGTCCTTATTGCTGTTCGCATTCTCACCCAACTTTTATGGTACCGAGTTGCTTATCAAGCTGATTTGATCTCTTTCGAGTCGAAGCAGTTAGTCTTGAAGTATATAAATAATCAGGCTCCTCAATATATACGCAACCTCTTTCAAAGACACTCAGGTTGCAGCTAACGAGACTTGAGAAGTACTGCAACGGATCTGAGGCTTCCAATGAACACTACTTCAAATGGTCAAAAAAGCTTCTTTTACCAAGGAGTCATAGTATGAAATAACCATGCAATTGAGGATAAACAGGCGCCCTCCCTTTCAGTTTTTTAGCACAGGCTTTTTTTTAGATAAAACACCTTAATTTGGATTTTAACCTGATCTTTTAATTTAGCAATTACTTATACTAGGCTTTTATGGTGTTTATATGTTATCTTTACCATTTCAATTGTTTTTCGATTTATTGTAAGTAGTTAAGTGGAGGGCCCCTTGAAAATCAGATTTATTGCTGAAGAGCGACCCTCCTTAAATATAGTAAATGAATTGAAATGAAAATGAAATGAAATCAAGAATGCCATGAGACAGTGGAGGGGGGGAGAAGATGTTTAAGAAGAAAGTAGGGGAATGTTGAGTAGTTAACATTGTTTCCCATTTTGTACTAAGGGGTCATTAATCTGTTACGTAGTGCTAAATTTACCGTTTTGAGACTCCCCTCCCCCGGTCGTAACACTCCGTACTATAGCCCTCCATATACCTTAAACAATAGCATAACAAATCAAGGTACCCTCCCTCCCCCCTTGAGGTGTTACGTAACTTGTGAATCATCCCTAAGGACAAGCAACAGTAGCATAAGGTTCAGTGGGTTGTACGTTAGAATTGTGAGGTTTCGAGAAACATGCTTGTATTTCATGGTTTTTTATCGTCATTTCTTCTATTCTTTACTTACTTCTGTGTCATACTTTTCTGTTTAACTTTTAGATTTTTTGTTGCATTTTGTATCTTATTCTGTACGTCATGCAATTTAGAGCTGCTAATTGCTGACAACTACATAGTTTTTTGTGCTGAAATTAGCAAGTGAATTTTTCGGCTGTGCCACATCAATGAATTGACTCGTATTTTTTCTTTCATTTAGGCTCTATCTACTTTCAGTGCGGCTCTTCAATCTGGCCAATTAGCGCCGCTTATCCAGCAATTCAACATGGGAGAAGAGGCAGCAACTGCTGCAGCAAAAGGAGGTTAGTGGATGAGCATTTAAGGAGCTATTCATGCACGTAAATGCACGTGTATATGCGCGTGTTTTGTGTAGGCCTGCGTGTATGGCCCCTTACTTATACCTACATATTCATATGTTGGTACTCTAAAGTGCCAAATAAGCGGGGATCCTGATAAACAGGGGGGACGGAAAAGTTCCGAATTTAATACACGGAGGTGGCGGGAAGTTGAGAAATGGCTTTAAATGATTATAAAGCGACAGAAAATACAAAAACAGATTGTCATATAGCTTAAAACTAAATTATACGTGCAGAAGCACACTATAATAATGAATAATGGGCGTGATTAATACTAGCAATGAAAGGAAATAAATTATTTTCTTCAAAATTAATAAACCGGGGTTCTAATAAGGTCTGGGGTCGGAGAAAGTGGAAAAATTAACAAGCTGGGGGACGTTTATTAGGCAGCTGAGTATAAGTAAGGGGCCAGTCTTTTATAACTCTGGGTGCCAGGGTAGTATAGAATTTAGAAACTGTTCGACAGTTTCCTACCCCATCGGTTTTTTTTGAAAGTTTTCATACCCTGTCAAAAAGAAGCGCAAGATTTCATACCACAATGCTCGAACTTTTTCAAAAAGTTTCGTAGCCCCAATTGTCCTTTGAAAAGTCTTCATATCCTCCCCAATTCTAATCCGATGACTGACCTCCAAGTGCAAGTAAGTGTTTGCAAATGTAATTAATTTTCATTTCGTTTATTAAATTTAAGTAGATGTAGGCAAGTGTGAGTAAAATAATTTAAGATATTTTTTCCCATCTACTCAATTTTTTGTATTATGAATTTTATTTAAATTTAGGCAATATTTCTATAGTTTTGAGAATTCTTTATATTATATAGTTTCAAATCAATTTAGCTCCGAATAGTGTGCGTCATATAAGTAAGAAAATAGATCAATCCAGAGTCTAGAGCATCAATGAACTTGATAGTAATCAAAATGTTACCCCCCTTTTCCTAAATCAAATTAACCAGTATAGTTTGCAGTTTAATTTATTTTATTCAACAGATATCATCGCCTTTGTCACTGCACTTCAAAAATCCGAAGGACCTAAGATCAGTCACCCGATGGAGGATGATGACATGGGCCTCGATTGAGCTATAAGCCTCATTTTCTCATCATATAAGGACTTTGAAAAGGAAAGTCTGTTTCGAACATTTTGCATGTGATATTCAGCGTATTGTGTTACATATTGTTCTTCATTTTCGGTTCGAAATTGTATAATTCCAACCAATTATATGAGATACAATTCCTATGTATGTGGGATATTTCTGACTGTAGATTGGGGCATAAGGCCTCATTAAACGTACTTTGTGCCTGCTAGTGCAGATCTGTGACAAATATGCCTGCAGAACAAATAGAATATAGTCAATGGCCACGTGCATATTTGGATGAAAAGTACCCGCAGAAATTTCAAGTGTGACATTTTGTGTCAGCGAGCAGTGCTTGGCGCTCTCGCAGATTAATGATTAATAACTAATGATCTGTTGTGTTTATTATGCTCTTGTTGAAAGTAATTTGCGATTTGGTGTTGTTGTTTGGGGTAGCTTCAGCAAATCAAAGATAATAGCTCTCAAACGTCTTCAAAATCGAGCTTGCTGCATAATTGAAAAGGTAAAAATTAAAAATAATTGGTCTAGTTCCTCGTTAAATGTAGAAAATATCATCCGTTATAATAGGGAAATTATGACCTATAAAATTATGAACGAGGTTTGCTCAGAAAAAATTTTCACCAAAGTCCTCCCAAGATCCTCTGTTTTGAAATATAATACACGGCAATGTCGAGATCTGCAGTTACCGCGATATCGGACTGAATTTGCAAAAAAGGATTTCATTACTCAGCCCTGAAGGCTTAGAATAACTTACCTGCTGAGCTACGTGAGCTACCTACCCAAAATAGTTTCAAGAAACAACTGAAAAAATAGTTGAAGGGCTAGAGTCAGAACTTAAAACACAAATACCTGGAAGATCAGCGCTTGTTTATATGGTTGAGGTTCTATTTCGATTTGATATTTAGTGTTTCTGTTAGCTGAAGGTATACCAAGTGTAAAAACAGTATTATATTATTATTATGATCTCTGTGGGGCCTGCCAGCTATGTTCTCTGCGAGAAGCATTAACGATTTGGAGTTATAGTGAAAAAAGCCAGTATTAGACGTAGTACACGATTTTTTCAATTTCATTTCATTTCACATTTTTAAGGAGGGTGGCCCTTCAGTAATAACTGATTTTCAAGGGGCCCTCCATCTACACTATACACAAAAAAAATAATAATTACAAAATATGAAACCTAATTACAATGTTTAAAAAGTCTAATTACAAATCTTAAAATAACATAATATACAATTTAAAACGGTTGTGATACTCTGTAAATACACTGACGCAGGCTAAATTAGGCACTTAAAGGCTTTAATTGAAGTAGTTTATTTGGCCTCAGTTGAAAGGCCATTCCAACATTTAGCACCTCTGAATGAAAAACATTTTTTTCCGTTACCAGAGCTTTTTAAAGGCAGCCTTAAATCATTATTTGTATTTCGAAGACTGCGTGTGGCATTAACGGTGCTTGTAGTACAAATATCGCAAAGGTATTTGGGAGCAATGCTGTTTAAGCATATAAAGACTGCATAAAGAAAATATTTATATAAGAAACACATCTATAAGAAACATGGGGCTGAAATTAAGCAAAAATATGGGACATTTAAGAAACATAAGCAGGCTGAGTTTCAAATAGCAAGTTTAAAAAACTGTTTTTACCAGTAAAGTTTTTATCAAACTAGAGAGAAATTGAAATTAACATCCATTACATGCCTCACCAAAGCCTGAGCATCCCTTTTCATGCGTCGCAGTTACCTAATTTGCGTTGTTGTTGTCATTTGAAGACTTCAAATTTAAGAAACATTAAGGATTTAGCGAAATATTAAGAAACATCCAGGCTGAAGCCAAGGAGGCTGTTTCCTATAATGAAAATAGTCCGTTAGTACTACAGAACTTTACTACAACACGAAAATTGTCTGTTGGTACAGTATGATGAACATCGTGTACTCGAGGTAAGTAATTTGAAGTAATAAAATTTTCTGCATTTTCATTGCCTTAGGTTTGCGACTGTGACTTAATTTCTGTTTTTGCTAGGTAAACTTTGTATCCTCGTTTCATATACTCGCCAGAATTTTCCAGCTTGGATTTGTTCGACTACTATTCTAGCAACAAATTTTCGAGATTGCTTTCATATCAGCTGTTATCAAAACCTTTTTCAAATCCAAAGCTTCCTCATTTAGGCCAGTTGTCAGTCAGGTTTCTTATGTTTGCTGCGTGACGTTTGATAAAGGAGCATGTTATTCGAAAGCATTGCCGTAAATCCTCGAACACGCCCCCCGCCTCCGAATAAGCCCCTCTAATAAACCCCCACCTAAGAAATTCTTTTTTGCAATTAAGCCCCCCCCTTGAATATGCCCCCATAGAGCTTTATTTTAAGGAAGCATACTTGCGGAATGCTATCTTATTTTAAGAAAGCCCCACAGGATAATACCTATAGAGTATTACCTCCTTTGACAAGAGACGCAGCTTTTGTGATAATAATGAAGGAATTTTTATTGACTAATAAAAAATGGATTATGTGTAATTTTTTAATTTAGTTGATTGAAAAAATTATGTCATTTTCTTGTGTCAACCTTTGAAGAAAATGTTTGAAATAAGTCCCCCTCGCAGAAGCCCCCCACCCAAATGTTCCCTTTTTGTAGATAAGCCCCCGGGGGCTAATTCGAGGGTGTACAGTACTGGTGTGGTCGGAATTGTTCTAATGAATTCTTTGTTTTGCAGAGATAAGCATCATAATTTTCATTATTAGCCATTCCTTCAAACTATTAAATCTTCACCTTGATCACGTATATCAGAAGACTTCAGACAAGACATATTGACGTATGCGGTAGCTGAGCTGTTCCAGACTTCCTCATACCTCAACTGTGGCATAGGTCATGACTACAGTACTATAAGCCGCCCTTTAGTATTTGCCTCCATTTGGTAAACACTGCATTCGATTGCTAGCTGCAGCAAACCAAGGCTCGTGACAAAATGTAAGCTAGCTGCCCTTGATTTTGGCCAATCTACATCCAACATAGATACCAAACACCGTTGGAATTTGTTGCAAGAAAAGCCGTGCAGGTTTACCAAGCGGTTACAGTTCATAAACTGTTGTTGTTCTTGCAGAGAGTTTTAACCGAACACTTGTAACCGGAGTGGTTTTATTAACCGTTGAGAATATTATTACGAAGTAAAGGATTATATTCAAGTAATAGGAAAGGAAGCCACAAAGATAAGTCACTTTAGGCAATGCCTCAGATATTATTTTCTCTTAATTTTGCAATTACGCATGAACAATGGCGCGCTCTGTTCCTCAATAAATTTTTAAAACATTGTCTATGTGTAATGGAACCGTGCACCGTTGTTTCTTTACCTTTCATAGAATCGCTGAAGTTTTAGAATAATGCAAGGCTCAAGCTTCATCAAGACTTAAGACTTTTTGTGTATTCAAGATCAAGCACAGGTCTTTCAACGAGATGCGCAGTGCGAGTGCGCAGGTACCCACCCAACATGTCTCGTTCCGCACCCAACGTGCTCGATTTGCCACGCACGCAAAGATTTTCTTTTCAATGTCAGAGAGCGATTTGATCTCACCTTTTCATGATAATCCATTCATTTCATCTTTGTGCATGGTAGCACCTTAAATGCAGTTATCTGTTTTTACAAATTGTGTACATGCATGCCAAATGCAATTCACGCTAAATAAAGATATGTACAATAAAAGTAAGAATTTTATTTCACGCAAAATAGCAATAGCTTCCTTCATTCATTCATTCATTTCACATTTTTAAGGAGGGTGGCCCTTCAGTAATAGCCGATTTTCAAGGGGTCCTTCGTCTACACTATACTTACATATCTAGCAAAAACAAATTAATAATTACAAAATATGAAGCCTAATTACAATGTTTAAAAAGTCTAATTACAAATCTTGAAATCACATAATATGCAGTTTACAATTGTGATAATCTGTAAATACACTGACGCAGGCTAAATTTGGCACTCAAAGGCTTTAATTGAAGTAGTTTGTTTGGCCTCAGTTGAAAGGCCATTCCAACATTTTGCACCTCTGAATGAAAAATATTTTTGTCCGTTACCAGAGCTTTTTAAAGGCAGCCTTAAATAAGTATTTGTATTTTGAAGACTGCGTGTGGCATAAACTGTGTTTTTAGTAAAACTATCACAAAGTTATTTGGGAGCAATGCTGTTGCAATAGCCTTATATTCAAGTATTATAGACAGCTCTCATAATGAGTTTCTTATTATCAAGCCTGTCTTTAGACTGGTTAAAGCTTTTATAAATATCTTCCATTAATTGGCAAAATTGTGTTTTAAATAAATAGCCCATGCAGATGAGCCTACGTGCGCGATCAATAGCGCGCGTCCGATTTATTTCATTTGATATATTTAAGGAGGGTCACTCTTCAGCAATAAAGCTGATTTTCTCGGGTCCCCCACTTAACTACCTACAATAAATCGAAAAACAAGTGAAATGGTAAAGATAAACATATAAACACGATAAAAGCCTAGTATAAGTAGTTGTTAAATTAAAAGAGAAGGTTAACATTCAAATTAATGTTTTTTATCTAAAATAGCCTTTGCTTAAAAACTGAAAGGGAGGGTGCCTGTTTAACCTCAATTGCAAGGTTATTCCATAATGTGGCTGCCCGATAAGAAAAGCTTTTTTGACCATTTGAAGTGGTGTTATTGGAAGCCTCAGATCCGTTGCAGTACTTCGTAGGGTCTCGCGAGCTGCAATCTGAGTTTCTTTAAAAGAGGTTCCGTGTATATTTACTCGTTAAAAGGTCTGTAGTGCTGTTTGTAGATCAATTTTTGCAATATCGATGCATGCTTTTTTATAAGGAACCTAGCGCAAGGCCTCATTCTACACATTTCTCATTCTTGCACCTCTCAGGGACCGTTCATTATTTATGTCTCAGGTTGGGACTGAAGAGAAATGTTTATTTGGGTAGTTATTCTGTTGCCAAACCCTGTGCACTTTAAAAATAATAGTTACCCAACCAATATAGAGCTATTAAAAGTATGCTACCCAACCTTTATAAGACAAAAAATAATATACCCAACCTTAAAGCCACCTGAAAAATCATTTACCTTACCTATTTCTCTTCAGCCCAATCCTCAGGCATAAATAATGAGCGGTCTCTAGTGATGAAAGGTAGTGGGAAAAGTTCCTTAATGGTACCCTAATTTCAATGGCATAAGAAAGAAACAAACACTAGAAAACATCGAAACACTGAATTTTGTCTTTAGTTCTGAATGGAACTCAATAACAAAATCATAAAGAAGGTAGGAAAGGAGCTTTATAACTATATTTATGCTAGTTTTGGCTCCAGATAAATGGAACTGGCTTCCTATTTCTTAATTGCTCGCACTTTAAAAAATTTTCGAATTTAGAAGTTGTTTTTGTTCGCATGAATATATACAAAACATGCACATACAAAACGATATCACAGGGAGCTTGGAATTGTATAGCAACCCTGTGGCCATTACACATAAGCAACTAAAAGAAAGCAAATGAACACAAATAAATAACTAAATAACTAGACCATTCACCCTTTACGCAAACCCCTCCACCGGGGAGGGAAGCACCTCAAAATTTAATAAGCTTCTTAGAGATTTTTCTTTTAGTACTATGAGCCCATTACATATTTCAACCTCATACATGTACTCTAGTGTCTCTAATAGAAGGGGGGAGGCAATAGACAGAGGGTGCTCACAAATCATCCAGTTCTTGATAGAAGGGGGTGCGAATAGAAGGGTATGTTCATGCTGGCTAGTTTTCAAAGAGTATGCTAATAGACGCAGATATGCATTTCGGCAGATTTTCAATAGAAAAGGAGTGCTGAGAGAAGATGGTTCAAGCTGGTAAATTTTTTATTAAAGGGTGATGTAATTTTCTGCGTGTTCTGATCTTGATCGATTTGTAAAATATAATAGAAGGGGGTTAATAACCAACGGGGGGGAGAAAATTCCCCTGAAATTAATAGAAAGAGGGTCCCGTCTAATAGAGACACCAGAGTAGGTTCCATAAGAAGTGGCTCCTTATACAAGAAACCGTGTACAATATTTAACATTCTGTTCCAGTTTTGTTTTGCTTTATGGTGGAATAAGACTTCAATAAAGATTTTAATATATTCCTTTGATTTTCATGCAAACCTTTGGCACTTTTTTTTAAACTTCTTATTTGAATATATCATTAACTAAATACAATAATACACCTCTCAAGTACATGGCAGTGTAAAATTGGCTTGCATGTATATTAACAATAATTTAAGAATAATCTAAAACTCAAGATGAACATACTCAAGACTCAGCAACAAATTTGGAATTCTAGTAAAAGGAGGGTATTTCCAGTCAAAGACACCATGTTAGCATAGGTCAGATAAAGTTTTTTTTTATGAGAAACTGGTCTTCAAGAAAAATTAAGAAAACAGTACAATATCAATTTGTCTAAAACAGAGTGCAATGACTTTCTTTCACTCGTTACTTTGTACGATTTTTGTTTGGAAAAGATTCTAACGTGTCATTTTGATCTAATTGACCATTTTTCGTGACATTGAGGGGTTATATCCACCTAGAAGTGTTTGACTTTCAAACAATAAGGCGAGATTCTTTCTCAAAAATGAGGAACTAATTAAGAAACTTTTTGTACTAGAAATTCCAAAATTGTTACGTCAATTAAGAACGGTAGTACCAGGAGCCGCTCCAAGTTTCATATAAAACAACGTGTAAGGAGAAAAAATGATTGAAGAAGATCTAGAAACTCATGTTTGTCAACAACCTCTATGTGACAATATTCCTACGTAATCTGAGCATTTTCCTGGCAACTCTACAAATATTGATGGAAAGAGATCCGATTGACTTCGTCAAGCTCAAAATATTTGCCAAAGGAACAGTATTTCTACTTATAGGTTTTTTTAGGAATGTACCTCCAGTCAGCGACACGCCGAAAGATACAGCAAGCTTATATCCGCCATAGCTTCTCATATCTATGGAAATAGTTGATTGGGTTAGAAAGAGAACTATTACACGTCCGTTTTAAACAATTGGAAACAATATTACGTTCGTGTACCAATGACACGCGCTGTTTACACAAGAAAACTCAGTGACCACAAGTGAATGGGATGTGCTAGCAACCTCAAAGGCTGATCATTCAAAGACTTGGTTGACCAAAATCCGAAGGTTGAATTTCGTTTAAATATACCGTATCCATCAAAAGTTGTTTCTTGTCAACTGGGGAGTCAGAACACATCATATAGTCAGAAGGATTACATTTACCAGCCTAGCCTCAAGGTTTGTGGATTTGTGGTTTATTAGCTAACAAAACTGACCTTCGGTACTCCTAAATATTCAGCTTCCTGATGTATCTTTTGTTTGTACACGTTTTTTTTTTATAAGAAAGCTAGCTCAAGGCCAAGTACTAAAGGTTTCTTAATTTTTAGCCACAGTTTAGTTCTGAAAGTTTCTTTATTTACGATCTAAATTGCTGTGAAAGAGTACGCAGAAGGTGAATGTAGGAGACTACTTGCCCTATAACAAACAAGATGCGTCAGTACGAGTTGCATTCTAAAGCAATGTCATATTCACGTTCTTTTGACACAGCTTTGCATTGAAGCAGGTAGCAATTACCATGTGCTATTAGTTTAAAGTTTCTTAGCTTTTACCTTGTAGTTCTAAAAGTTTCTTAAATTTTAGGCTGTCTAGTACCAGGTTGCGTATAAAGTGGTTTCTTATAAAAAAACGTGTACTTTGACCAAGTCGTTGTAAGACTTTCAGTAGTTTTTTCTCGTTTTTGTCTTATCTAAATAGCTCACATATACCAAACAGATTTCAGGATATTCTACTCGATGCATAACTTTTATAAATGAATTTTGATTGAGTAGATGAACTGGGAAGCTGTATTGCAAAAAGCTGCCAAGAGCTCGTAACTTGCGAAGGTTCAACGTCTTTATCGTGTAAAAAAGGTAGTCGCGTATACTGTCGTGTGTAGGGGAATGCCTGTTAGAGAGGACACTTTTCCTGAGCCATCGGCATGTGAGGTAGGGTGGCCAGTTCCTTTCCTCGCCGCCTTTATCTCCCCAGTGTTTCCACCAGGAACCCATTTGCTGCTGGATGGACAGAGAGCGAGCTTTCAGTCAGGATATCGAGTCGGAATCGAACCGTAGACCTTCCGCCCGGGGAGGCGTGTGCTCTAACCACTATGCCACCTCGCCCAATGTTTACACATTTTCTTTTTTATAAGAAATTTGGATCGATGCCTAGTACCAAAAGCTTCTTGATTAGTTACTTATTTTCTAGACCGAAACTCACCTTATTGTTTGGAGTCCGACACTTTAGGGTAAATGTAACCGCTCAAAGTCACGAAAAATGTCCAAGCAGATCAAAAATAACGAGTTAGCTACAGTGTTTCAAGCAAAAATCGTACAAACTAACGAGTGGAAGCAATTCAATGTACTCTATTCCAAACAAATTAGTTTTGTAGGTCAAATCGAACAAAGTACTAGAGTTTCTTAATTTTTTGACCGGTTTAATACTCATTTCATATAAACGAGTTTCTTATAAAAAAGTGTGTACGCCCAGTGGCGTGACAGAAATAGGTTAGGGTTGGGACAACTCCTAAGGCCCCCCAAGCTTTTGAGACTGCAATTGATCCCCCAGAGGATTTTGAGAGACACACATCTTGCATTATTTGATGCGAACACTAAGGAGGCAATCTTATTCAATTCCCAAGGGCCATGGCTTTCCCCGACACGCCACTGTGTACGTACGTAGTAAAAGTAAAATCCTTGCTAGCCATTGCTTTCATTTGTATCGAGGAGCGGAATTCAGTATCAATTTAAAACGAGAAGATAGTAAATAACTATGAACGGTCACGTCTTTATTGCTCCGTTCATACTCATTTTTTTGAAACGTCTTTATCATGGTACAATTTAAAGATGCTGATGTAAACCTCTCTAAGGCTAGGCAGTTTACAATTGGCTTGCCTGAATAACATGGCAGATTACATAAGCGTTAATAAAAGTCTTACAAAGTCAACAGTTCAGGATTTAGCCATTATAAGAATAAAGTTTATAGGATTATTCAGGCTCGGAATCTCTGAAATTTTAGAATAATTTAAGAATAATGCAGAGCTCAAGTTTCATCAAGACATTGCATTTTTGTGTATTTGAGTTATAGTACTGTCTGTAGATTAACTTTTTCGATACAATATTTGTTATTCTGCCCCACTTTTATTTTTTTTATGAAAAAGTAAAACATCAATAAAGACTTTAATATACTCCTTTGAATGTCAGACGTAGTTACACTTCGATATTTAATAAACGACTTCAGCCTCAACCTTGTTCTTGTTCTAAGCCTCAACCTTCAGCCATTTTCTTAATTTTCCACCAAGTTTCAGGCTCGTGTTCTTATTAAATTGTTCTTATAAAAAGAGTGTATTGCGAAGAGAATTTTTTGACTATAATGTTATAAATAGATGTGCTTTAACAAGCTGGGTTTGTTGGAACTTGTTTGTGGGATAGGTTGGCTCGCTGCCTAGAGAGAAAAAACGTTTGGTATAAATCCAAAAAAGATATAATCCCGTTTATTTATATTGAATAATGGACGAGACTCATGGGTCAGTTTGTTCCAACTGTGCCCGGACCGCGAACTGTAGCCAGTCCGGCCCTGGACTGAATTGAGATATTGTGTACTCTTTCGAGTCTCTGTTGGGGTTGCTTTTTGTAGAAATGTATGGTAGAAATATGAGCTGCGTCATAATAAAAATGTGCCTGGAGGACCTTAGAAGTACAGTTTCCGGGCAATATGAAAAAAACTCCATAATCACCTGCCATTTCTCAGCAACCTACCCTGAAGCCTGAAAGTACGTGCGGATTGTGACTTTGTGGCTTTTGGTTTGTATTATGGACCTGCCGCCTGTCAGCCGTACTTAATTTGTTGTTAGATTTGTGGGTAGACAGTACCATAGAGAGATAAACTGGATTTTCACCTGAATCCGAAACGCGATGTTCGGATTCAAGTGTTCGGATTCACTCCCAACAACCATATATTTTACAGCCCATTCCCGGTTGATTCACTTAGTAGCGTTTTCGCCTCTCTTATTGTGAGCTATGAAATATAAGGGAATGGTTATTGTTAATGCTTCGGACAGGGGCGGAAGGAGAAGTAATATTTCTCCTGAAAAGGTCGCAGCCCGTCCAGATTTCCATTAAGATTTTCAATTTTCAGACCAATAAAAACTCTACCGAAAGTTTGAAAACCCGAATATGCAAAAAATTTGTAGTTTGTGCTAAAGAAAGTATAGATTAAATCAATCCTCCAGGAGTTATTATGCTTTTGGTTCTATAGCCCAACATTTTAATCTAAAAAGTTTTATTGCCGGAACAAGGTCACTTCCTACCCGGTCCCGGACATTATTACTGACCAGCACCTTAGGCCTTGGAATGATCAACTTTACCTTCCTCATCTTTTAAAACCTTGCTTTCATGATGAGGCAGGCCAGTTTAGAAACCATGCCAAGAAAACCTTTCCAACAACTAATATGTTCTCTTTTAGATGTTCATTGGAACGAAGTCACTTCTTGCCGTAGGCTGCATCCTGTTCATTGTATGCCATGTTTCTGAGTCTCAGATGTCATATCGTGTTCGTGTTCTTCGAATTTATCACGAAGTGTTCCGATTTACAACTGGCCAGTCAGTCATTTATTACAAGAAACTTGGCAGAGGGAAAGTTGACGCGTATTTCAATGGAACTTTGGTAAGATCACGCAACGAAAGTATTTTGGTATATATGTATGCCCAACTCTGAAAATGAAATCTTTTTTCGCACTCTAGTATTGCCTTGTTTATTGTAATCTCTAAATACTGCTGGTTTGCACACTATCCATATGAAATGACGTTCGATGTAAACGGAATTATTTTTTCTTGAAAAATGATAATAAGTCACTTTTTATGCGCATTCTGTGTCCAGACTAGTGGCTCTTAACCTTTTTAGAGGTACTGAGCCCCACAAGTTCCATACATATACTCACTGAGCCCTGAGATGTGTCGAGACTCTTTCCATTGAGAGGGGGGCATTTTGACCATTTGACCAGCTAGTGTTTCTAAAAACAAAGGTCATGGAAAACACTGTGGCCAACTCTCTTGCAGCATGGCCGACTTTTTGACCAGCTTTCTTACAATTTCTGCCGAGTCCCTGAAACTGAACCCAGATTACGAACCACTGCCCTAAACCATGAAGTCTTACTCGATTTTAACTCTGTTTCCCCTAATTCCTTGGGGGCTTGGAGGGTGCCTCTAAGAGGACTTTAGTTCTGGCAGGAGCATTTAAGACCTAATGCCCTTCCTGACGTCTTCAATGGCCTGCGATGGGCCACGAACCGAGGACCATGTTGGTCTAAGTCGAGTGCATCACCGCTAGGCCACGGCTTCTCATGGAGCAAACCATGAAGTCTGTCGCTAATTTACTTTACATATGAGCGCAGGTGTTGTGGCCCACCTGAACTAGGGAAATTTCCCGGTAGGCCCCATGAGCTTTTTTCTGGCCCCTTGGATTTTTCTTTTCTAAACTACTATCATTTTTAGCATCACATTTTATAGAAGAAAGCAAGATAACTAAGACCTCACGCTCCTTCGCAACACCCATTGCCCCACCCTGTCTCAACATTTATTTCTAACATGATATAAGTGATTCCAGAAGTAACAACTAGGAACTTGATTCTTTCTGTTATAGTATAGTAGGCCCCTAAAATCTGAATTATATCCTTCCGCTAAAGTTACTACCACCCCCCCCCCCTAGTCTCCGAACCTAGAAAGCTAGCTTTGCTACCTACAAAAGTAGATTCCCCAAATCAACTAGAATTTTTTTCAATGATTATTACTGATTCTTTGAATACTGGACATCAATAGATAGGAGGTTTTTCTAACTAGAAAGGTCATTTTTCATTAGGTAGAAGACTCATGTTCGAAGATTCGTTTCATTTATGGCAATGGAATGTCAATTGATGGATTTTGGAAAAAGTGCCTGTTGCCAGACCACCATGGTACATTTATTGTCAAAGCTGTAGATGTGAACCAGAAAAGATACGAAAATTACGATAGAATAGAATTTTGATCACCCAGAAGATGATAGACACATTTAGTGAACTTTTTAATAGGTATATACTTCAAATTAATTGCGAATAGGAATTCTGCCATTTGCACTTTACACTTGATTTGATCTGTTACGAAGTACCTCTGAGTAATGACAACAAGGAATTAGCCAGTATACTGTAACTATATACAACTATATCAGGAGAAGGCAAAGTTAATTAGCATACAAATATATGGTATTCACGTCTACTATTCTCTATTACCACAGTTCTAGACTAAGAACCTGAGCCTAGCAAACTCAAGTAAACTCAACCTTCTAAATGATATATATATATATATATATATATATATATATATATATATATATATATATATATATATATATATATATATATATATATATATATATATATATATATATATATATATATGTATGTATCAAATCTTGTTTAGCCCTCCTTTCGTCTTTCTTCTCACGCTGAGCAAATCCACCATCGTGTCGAACTCTACACGAGCCTCCTTCTCGTAAGCATCATAGGTAGTCTAAGAGGACTGGTAATGAATGTCCAGCAGTTTATTAACACAGTGCAACTGCCACGAATTGGATTTTGGGTAAGCATGCAAAAGCCTGAGTGAAAAAGAAGCTAGCACAGAATTTCATTTGATGTGAATCAAGGGTGAAGGTACCTGTAGATGACGTTAAAACCATCGACAAAGGCTGGCAATTTTTCCCGAATTCCGCTACGAGGCTCTTAGGCCTACATTATCCTATGTAGTCGCCCCCTATTTCCAGCATTTCCGTACGGGATCTATAGATCAAAGCAACACATTTTTTCAGCACAGAAGTTGCCCATGAATATTCAAGCAAACCCAATGAGCCCAAAAGGTAGATAACTCAACAGTCTGAGTAATCATTAGTGATTAATTTGGATGCTAGTAAAAGACCTTTTCTTGGCTTACTTATCACTATCTTTAAGTAGATAAAATAGTATTTGTGTTGACTCAACACTTGAAGTTGATGACTGAAGTTGTTGACAATGATTTTGCATGTTTGATACTACATTTCTATTTACAGCTTGAGTGTTGTGTCTATTGTGCGTTGAACCTTAAGCATCTTTTGCATGGAAGAGCTTCCGACCCGCATTCAGATTATAAACTATACTTTTTTAATCTATCATAGTAGAATTCCTCCAAATATGAGGAGCTTAGGGTATTTGCTCTTTTACTTTTTAACCTGTTTACGTTGTTGGTATTTTCTGGAAGTCTTCCAGAAAACATCATCAACGTAAAATATTAGAAAGTAAAAGAGCAAATGACTCGAAGTTTTCATTCTTGGAGGAAGTTACGATTGCAACAACAGATCGAAAATTTTAAACCTTCAAGTCAGGGCACAGACACGTAGCTGTAGGGGGCACGAGAGCAATGCCCCCAAATGAAAAATTTTAAGTGGTTTTGCCCCCCAACAGAATAATTAACCTGGAGATTTACATAAGGAAATAAAGCTTTTGCCCCCTAAAGTGATTGCACAGGACGGTTTGCACCCCTAGGACACCTCTTCCAGTTACGTGCTTGACCTGGCATCGCTTGTAACTATATGCTCAAGCGATTCCAGGACTAAGGGTTTATTTCAATGATCTGTTGTTGCAAATGTACCATTATTGATGGAGAAAAGTCTCTGAGAGTTAGAAAAACACTGGTATATGCACGCGTACGTGCTCATTCATACGCAAAGACGCACAAATAACCGTGCTCGTGAATCAAGTACCTTGTGGATTGATTCAGCCAGTTCGATTTCGCAGTGCCTCTTGGTAAATTTCAATAGAAACATTTCTTTTAAACAATATGTCCTGATGCGAGCAGAAGCAAGCATTCTCCACAGGTCAGCAAAGCATGGAAGAGAATTCCCCATTGGTCCCTAGCAGCATAAAGATCGTTTAGAATATTCTATGTACTATTCCCCTAAAGAATTGAGAGGCATGCCTTGATTTTTATCTCAAGAAAACTAGCATGCGTAATTTGACTTCGGGTCGTTGGTGTTTCGAGGTGAGCAACATGGCATCCAATTTGTGGCAATTGATGTTGTTGATAGTGATTTTGCATGTTTGGATACGTGTTGAAAGAGTTTATAAGAATTATAGAGATTATATCAAAATGTACCAATCATGACGTTGAAATTGGTGAAAAATGTGCCTGGTAGGTGGCTCAATGTACTTTATTTTCAAGGAATTTACTGGGTGTCAGATCTCGCAGTTTGTCACATCCTATAAACTTTAAAATACAGGGGAAACCCGTATAAAAGAATCTGCATTTATAAGAACCGCGAGGCTTAAGTTTCATCTTTTGAACCCCTGAAATAAGAACCCCAAAATTGTCATTGGCTGTTTGTGTACTGATGAATTCTCTACAGAAAAGAAAGCCACGCACAGTTGCTATTCAAATACTTCAAGAAACCTTAACGCTTTTTCAGAATTTTTCAGCTGCAGAACAGATTACAAAATTATTAAACTAGAATTCTGGCCAAAAGACGTTCTCAAAAATTATCAAGAATTCTTGTGCTGGAAACAGTATTAATGTGTGCAAGTCATGCAATGTATAGAGAACAGTAGTTCTCATTTATTTTTTGCAATTCCCATTATTTAAGAAAGACTACTGCATATGAACCTTGTTAAAAACCATTCTTGTGCAAACTAGAAGAAGAGTGTATTCGCTCAATTTGGAAGCGCAAAACTTCTCATGAAGACAAGTAGACCAAGAAAGAAGCTGATGACGAGTATTTCTTGTAGTTTTACCAATACTCAAATCTATACACAAAAGTCTCCATGCGCTACATTCATCTAAAAACGTGAATTGTAAAATTGCTACAAACATGAAAACAACTCATGAAAATCATAAATATACAACATGAAAGACTATTTATACAACTAAATGGCTGTTGACAATACAGTGAAAATATAAGCAAAACCACACAAAATGTGGTATCTGCTGTGATTTTGGTCCAAAAAAGTATGATGTATCTTCGTTCTTGCATGCTTAGAATGGGAGTAAATAAGTTCCTAAACTAGATGTTCAACAGCCCTTTCTATAGTTACGCAATATTTCTGCTTGTGTATCTATGACACAGTTTACACTATACCGGATAGCTATCGTCGCGCCGCGATTTTTTATCGGATAGGGGGTAAAATTTACACCATGCCAAAGCTAACCGGTAGGAGACGCTCTGCAAATCGAAGGAAAGTCACTTCGCTTTGCAGGTGATATGAAAGTCACGCCGTATGGTTGTAACGCTATCCGGTATGGTGCAAATGATCTTCCTATCCGACAGAGATCATTCCATGACGCAGCGCGGCAATAGAGGCCGGTATAGAGTAAATATGGCCTATGTCGACAACCTAGAAAAATGTACATGAAAAAAGCTTAAATTTTGTTACAAGTAGCAAACAAGCTTCTTGATTTCACTTCCGTTTCCTCCCCATTGTGCTATCTCCAGTAGCTTAGTTTTGATGTCCTTGCTTGCAAATATAACTCCGAGAATTTGGGGCTATATACTTCTAGCCCTCCCCTATTGGTAATACTATTATCCATCTTAAAGAGCCTTGCGATGCTTTCTACTTGATATCCAAGCCCGTACATAGTAAGGGCAGGAAGTGGTGGATATTCTCTTATATTCAGAAACTGAGAAAGAAAATACCCTGTAAGTTAATTGTTTTGATTGAGTTTAAAGATGTTGAAGCAATCTTTCACTTTACTTTCCCAATGGCAAATATCTGTGTACGGCCTAGCTGATAGCGCACTGATTTGAAGTCAAGTTTGCTCGTTTAGATATAAGCTCATCACTTTAACTATCTAGTGAAATGCAATACAATTGTCAATTGATCAATAGCCAAACACTTTTAAATCCACAGTGTGCATTGGCCTATTCACAAAAACGCTCGCGTATTGTCAAGGACCTATGATGAGATATTCTCTATGTTGAATAAGACGATCACTAGCAAATTATCATGGAGATTGGCATATCTCTACTGCAAATTATGCATAATAGCTTCATGTGTGTTGAAGACTATGGAAGCAAGCTCTCACGCTGATACTTCTCTTCCTCTTCTTTAGTCGCAACAGGAGCCTCGTTTTCATAGTCTGTGCTCTCTAAAGACTCTGTAATGGACTCCATAGCTTTAAAAGCAGGTCTGTTTCTATGTGGTGAGATCCTGTAGATTTGTTTGTTGGTAGCCGGCGGTACATTTGTGCGTGTACAAACCTAATAATAGTCAGAAAAACCACACTCAGACACATGATTAAGGCAAAGATATCAAGTAACATTCCTGGAAATAATTCACAATGGTTTTGAAAGCCTACCACGACACTTGGCATTGCGGTTGCAAAATATAACTTTACTACAAATGAATTTCATATCTAAATGTGTTACCTCATGACTCATTGGCACATGATAAAAACATATCCCATAAGTCTACGCGAGCCCTCGTAGCTCATAGAATAGTCAAAGGGCACTTCAAAGACTATTGGAATACCCCTTGAGGGATAATCACGGCACAAAGGCTCTGTATTACTAGAATATTAAAGGATCGCAATCTAATCATTAAACAGCCTATAAATACCCTCTAGTCAAAGATATTTTTTCATCAGCACTTTTAATGTATTTTGGAGACTGTAGCATTGCTATATATTGTGTAGTACAAATAACCTTATCACTATTATCATCTCGGATTACAATCAAGCCAAAACAGGTTTGAACTTCATATGAGTAGCAAAAGCTCACTTTAAGACTTCGGATTTTGCATAAAATTTCATGCTTTTCTTGTCGTCAGTAGGAGCTGGGAATCGCATGTAAACAGAGAACATTGAATTTGCACAAGAAATTTAGCATACCGAAAGTGCTAAAACGAGTATTGTAAACAGTATGAAAACAACTACGTTGTAGAAAAACGTTAGAACATCCCCTTTTACTTGCCTGGAGTGCAAGAACTGGATGGCTTTTCATATGTAGGGAAAGGGGGTTGTACTCCTTGAAAGCCTAAGAATTGAACGTTGTATCTTACAGGATGATCTGCTCTATGAGAATCAGTGGTGCGCCGAAAGACCTTTAAGTGGGGAGTGTATGAACAATTTACTGAAAGGATACAAAAGACCTAGAACTACCGACAAACAATGATCGAATACGGACAAGCGATGGTCGATTACCGACAAACAATGATCGATTACCGACAAGCGATGATCGACTACCGACAAACAATGATCGAATACCGACAAGCGCTGATCGATTACCGACAAGCGATGATCACAAAGCACGCTTTTACCGACAAGCTATAGAATTACCGACGGCTA
>OLMO02000277.1:13778133-13790643 GCA_900291935.2 Cassiopea xamachana | reverse complement strand
TGAAGCAATTCTGAACGAAATGAAAGTCTCCCGAAGAGGGCACCTTGAAAAGGAGTCTTCCCAAAACAACATCGTTAGGTTGCTTCTGCTGTCAATAATCGAAATACGTTCTCAAGTTTGCAGTAATGTTTTCCTTAACGTTTATAAGTGAGGTAGGGGCTGGAGGGCTTCACAACAAAACTTGCATAACATATAGAAGCTTCATACGATTCTCTCATACCCAGTGTCAAATCACAGTGCCCACCATGGTTGGGCCCAGAGGAAAATTTATAACGGTAGGGTTCCCAGATGGCTGGAAAATGCAATGTTGGGACTGTTTGTTGTAAATAGAGTACAGAAAGAATAACCAAGCGTCTTCCATCAAAAGGGCAAATCTTGCCTCTTCACCCTCTTTGGAGGAGGGCAGGAGGCCACGGCCCCCGTACAACAGGCGTCCTTGTCTGTGTCGAAATGCTCCTAGATTTTGTGGAAAATAAATTGAGAAGTGATTGAAAAGTACAATGCACTTCTATATGTAGCATTTGTGAATTATTTGGGGGTAATGTCCCCCTACCCTCTATTTACAGTCCTGTAGCATCATACCTAGACAAAAAAGAATTTTCTTGGTTTTAAGCATAACACAGATTGTACACAGAGTAAGGTGCCACATTAGCATGTGCATAGGGCGCCAATTTTAGTGGCCTACATGAATATGTCAAAAGAGATAAAACTCGTCGCAGAATGTGTTCAAAATTTTCCCCTACTTTCCCTACCTTTTAGCTTTTCAAAAAATCCCCGGGCTTTCTTTGACTCTTCCTGGCCTAGCCAAATTTTGATACTTTTCACCTGAAATTCCTGACATGATCCCTGTAGACACTTTCCGTTGGTGGAAGGGCGCTTTGACTTTTTGACCAACTACTATGACTAAAAAGAAGGTCATAGAGACCACTTTATGACTGGCTGCACGCCAAGACACGCCAGCTTTTACGCCTAGAGTGCGCCAAATGCCACTTTTAAAGCAACAGTACGCCGGCGCACCAAATCAGAGATTACTACCCGCCATTATCTGTGGCGTGAACTAAATACAATCTAGTCTGGGACGCAGGTTGCTGAGAGGAAGGGTGCAAAAGAATAGAAATTTCCTACTAGAGAGATCTTTTGACAAGGAGAACTTTTCCGCCAAAATTAATGCGAGATGACTACCAGTTTAATATATAAATAACAATCATTCATAATATACAGTAAAAATTATACATCTTGACATATAAACTACTTTAGGAAAAGTCACATACTGTTTTGTATAGGCAGGATCTTCAGGCCGGGGAAAGATTGGAGCTCTTAGACTAGAGCGTTAGGGTTTCCTTTAGATATTCACCACAAAAAACCGAAAACACCTTCAGCAATGCTTACAGTAGAAGCTGATACACTCTAACCATCACCTCGAATTCTATACCGTATTTCCTCGATTATAAGCCGCATGAAATGACGCTCTACAAAATGATAGCGGCCCTTGATGAAAAGCCGCAGCCACAAAATTCCTAAATGAATGCAGATATATTTCTTTAAAAAGGAAACGGAAACAACGATCAAAGTATGCAGTACTTGAAGCATTACAAGCCGCAGCAAAACTTTCTTAAAGAAAAAATGCAAGCAACGGCTTACGATCGAAGAAACTCGGTATGCATTCTCCTTGAAGATTCCTAAGTATGTTCTTACAAAAATTCTGCAGCCCCAAAAGGCGGTTACCTTAATGTGTGGAGATACGGGGGGCGTGCCATAATTTAGGGTGATTTTTTTCCGGAAAAACGCAGAATTATTGGTATCAGTCTACAAAACATGTGCGGAATTATGGGTACAATTTGAAAAAAACAAATAGGGGCACTAGTTTTGAAAAGATTGGCAGAAATTGCCAAGAAGGGAGAAGGATATACAAAAGCTGCTTGATGACTTTGTTGCATTAAAACAATGACCTGCATTGTAGAAATATGGGTATACTTCTCGTCATTATTTTAGAATTATGGGTTGTATTTTTTGTGTGTAGAATATAGGTCCCAAATTTGAACCAAATCGGCACGTACCCGTCCAATGTTAGGCTGCTCCCAATGACTTTAGTCCTCTATAAATCATGTTAAATCATTTGATCTTAAATCATTTGAAATTAATTTCAATTTCAATTATGGAAGGTGGCTCTTCAGCCAGAGCTGAGTTACAATGGGCCCTACACTAAAAACACTAATATTTATATTTATATACACAAATATTTGCAAAGAGCCTAATATAAAAATAGAAAACTATGAATTTAGGAATCCTAGTACAAAGCTATTTAAGAATTACAAAAACAATGAATGAACTCGAGCACTTGTTATCTCGAATAAGGGGTGTTGCCTAGATTTCCCCAATTGGAGCTGCGCTCCCCGACAGGGGAGCTATATGTAGAAAGCCATATATGTACATGGATGTTTGCTAGAATGTTCCCTAACAGGTTTGACTTTTATCCCATACAAAGGCAAAGTATCACCAATGGAGAGGCTACTGTTAAAGGGGGCTGTAGCTTCTTGCCCCCTCTAGCGGGATCCCTGTTAGAATACTCAAAATTTTANACAACTTTTGCAATTTTTGAATCCTGAACTAGGACTACCAGATGCCCAGACAGGACAAGCCAGAGTCTTTCACTTCTTGGGGGTCTGTAGAAAGACTTCAGACACTAGTGACTCTACTGGTCCTCTTTCCTTGGCACTACTTGTTAGCTGTAACTCAGGCTGGACCTACTTTTGAGAAAGAAGGATGTGTACAAAATGTTTGCTTAATCAAGTCCTAACGTCGGGTTTCGAAAGCCTGGCCCTGGCTTAGTTGACAAAATAATACTTGCTTTAAGTCGCGAACTTGAGATAGGAGATACTGTAGTATTAAAATTTCGAAAAGATAATAAAAATTCTACATTAAAAGTGCTGGGAGTATTGTTTGACAAATATCCCGGCACTTCTGAATAGCAGACAATATTAAGCCCAACTAAGGGTGACCAAACTAATCTAATAACTTTCCCATCAAACATTAACGCCTCTTCCTTTTTGTCGTGTACTAGTTACTGGTTCTGACAGTCCAGACATCCTCTTTTGACTGATTCGACGGTATGAAATTCTAGAATTTCTCCAATCAACAAGTTTTGAGATACTGTATATATCTCGCCTGAAAAGAGTAACACTTTATTAGCAAATGGTCTTCATGCGCAACAATATGTAATAGAATAATTCAGGCAAGAAGATGAACAGATAAAAGGAAAAAATGATTGACAAAGGGGTACATGCCTTCAGGGGGTACCTCCACAAACAACATTGAGGTAACGGCGAGCTGCAGAGAGGTATTTTACTTGAAAATCTTGAGAAGTGGGGGGGGGGGCACGCGTTAACAATTTTCATGATCATCATGGGAATTCCACCTCCATAAAAACATTCTTTTGCCCCTTTACAGTTAATCAAAAAATTCTTCATAATCATGAATGGGCTGGTTCGTAATGATCCTCAATGCATCTATATTATAATTCAATGTTGTTGACACTATTTAAGGAAGGTAATCCTCCAGTCGTATGACCATTTGTTCAACGTAACATTTTTTCAAACCATGACCAAATGAATCTGCTATTAAGGGCTTAATTATAATTACAATAGCAACTAACAATGATAAAAAGAGAAAGAAAAAGAAAAAGAAAATAAAATAATACTTGTTTACAAAGTGTATACAATTATATAAATCATGCTGAATATCTAAAAAAACAACGCTATAAAAAATACTGTTTTTCAAGGTTGTAAGGTTGGACGCCTGCTTTAGTTGTGATGGCAAACTATTTTACAATTTTGCACCACTAAATGAAAAACTTTTTTGCCCATTAGAGGAAATTCTTTTTTGGTAATTTAAGGTCAGTAGTAGTACGTCTTAGATTATAACAGGCGTTCGTCGAGATAGCGACAAACAATTCAGAGAAATATTGTGGGGATAACCCATTTACAGATTTGAAAACCATAACTTGTGCTTGTTTCAAGCCATAACTCGTATACAATTTTTAGAGTTTCCGCAATTTATAGGGCGTAAGCATTGCTCTATGTCTCTAATCAAAACGTTCTATAAAGGGGAACACTACAGCAATAAGAATGTACACAACAAATTGGAGCAGTAACACAGGAAGCATTCAAAAAGTGGGGGGAGGGCACATGTATTCAGGGGGCAGATGCTATATTTCTAAAGCACCATTTAGCGGGGTGAGTGGCCAAGTGGCTCAGCCAGTTCCATTAGCTTAACTGAAGTTAAGCATGGTTGTGTATGGTCAGAAACTGAATGGGTGACCTTCCAGATGAACGACCAAAACAGCTCACTCCGCCGTCCTTCGGAGGGGACGTTAAACTAGGGGTCCCGTGCTTGGATGCGGCATGCATAGTAGGCCTAAATTAGCTAAGTAAGCTAGGTATAACAGCCTACTCAAAATAAAGTAAACAAAAAAAGATCAACACAACACAAGACATCAGCTGAAATGCAGGGTACAAATTTTATAGACACAAACCTTATCCTTTGAGCTTGATCGTCTAGTGTTACGTCACTACTGGTTTTTCTTTTGCTCAAGTTAGAACTCCTGCAAAAGTAGCAAACACTTATTGACCAAATAAAACTACATGTAAAGAATTAGGAGATGGGTAACACTAGAACCAAATTCTTCACTAATTTCATCAAATATCACTTAAATTTGACAATTTAGAATCAATTCTGTACTGTGTCCACCAACTTAAATAAGGCTTACTATGTATTTAACTGAAAGATATGAAGGCATCTGCGAAAGCTGGAGTTTGCAACAAAGTGAGGTGTAGGCATGAAAGCAAAATACTGTAACAGAGAATCAGGGGCAGAGACAGGGTGCTATTGCCTGTAACTACTACGTGTGCATCATAAAAGGCATTTGCATACATACGATGCATTATATCTAAGCACAAATCCGACTTCATCATATATGTACTATAATGCTCAGAAGTATAAATTCAAACAAGAAATTCAAAACTGAACAAATTTACATACCAAGCAGCAAATACATTCTGATGATCCTCACTGCAAAGAAATCAACATGGACATTAATTTATGCATTCATGAATTGAAAGGCAAACCAAGTCCAACAGATTATTCTGAAGAGGAATATATTTGAGAAGCCAGCAGAGGTCAATCAATAAATACAACATTTTTCTTACAGCAATTGACTTTTTGCCGACCTTTGATTTGCTTTCATTTTGAGCCTGAACTTATTCTACATAAATCATAAGAGGCAAAAAGAGAAATCTTGCTTGAAAATCAAAGGAAAATATCAGAACATCAAATAGTGTGTTTGTTCATCATAAAAACCAAAAACAAGAGCATAACAGAACAATAAATCTGGAAGATGCAGTATAAAACTTAACAGCAAAGCAGTGAAAATAACATTTGTTTGTTTTCCAGAAGAAACATCTTATAAAAGAGTAATCTGAGTCTGGATGAAGCTCTAACCTTGAATTATTCTTAAACAGTTTCTAAATCTCAGTGATTTTGAACCATAATGTTATTATGAACTATTGTCTTATACCAACTTGTGGAATGTGGCTGAATAAGTATTAAATGAAGTTTCTTGTAGAACACTATAAAATACTTGGAATCTTATGAAAATATATACATAGGTGTAACCAGACAGTCCTGCAGACAACAGTATCAAAAGTATTTATTAGCAAGAGATAATATCAAACATTTATTCTAATAAATCAGCAATAATCTAAAGGATAATAAGCATTGTTTAATATCTTAATTCATTTCAAGGGGAATAAACCAAAGAAAAGAAATGTAATAGCAGTAACATTACAAATTCACACCTTTCTAAGCGAAATGCGTCAGATGGATCTAAAATTAAACAAAAACAAGAAGTGTATTGAATCCACTAAGCATAACTGCAGAAATCATAAGACACAAGAACATATTTTCAAAGCTTGCTAGCTAATCTTGATTGCATGACAAAAATGGTCCATGAAATGTTGTAAGAGTAGTTTACATATGCCTATGCTATTGCAGGAACATACATGGGATCAAATCTGTGTATACACTACAATGTGACTAGTTCTTCTAGACAGTTCACTTTAATAACTCTGCATTTGGAAGTAAGATTTCTCTATGGAGCAATGACGGGAAATTTTGCACCATGACAGTGCCAAACATGGTTTTAATAACAGTGCTTGTTTTGTGGGGAGTACATGAAATTTAAGGACTTTTTAAGGACCAACAAATGATTTTTAAGGAGTAATTTGTGGGCATTTCTACAACAAAAAGTAAACCATTTCCTTAATAAATCAACCATTGAAAACCCTCTCCCCCAAGAATTGAGTAGAAATAAATAGCTTTTATGGAGTTTTCACTAAAATGCACAAATGTAAGGAGTTTTTAAGCTCGCTAAAAATGTAGATCAAATCTAAGGAGTTGAAGGAGTAGTACGGCCCCTGAATAAGCATATGAGTGAGTTTTCTGGGGAAGTACAACTGTAGGCATAGGACTGAATAAAATGCATAAAATAACTGAAATGAAATACAATATGGAAGAGGATCCTGCATGTGTTGACTAAGAACAACTACTTACGCAATACTGATAGTGACGTTGGTCTCTGATTATATTTCCATGAACATGTTGGTTTCTAAATGATATCAAAAATGTTGAAAAGAGTGATTTTCAAAAAGTATAATTGCAGGATATCCTACTGCAAGAAAATTGATAACAAATGAAAAACTTTGCAGTAGCAACACATAAATTTGATGCCTTATTGTCAAGTTTACAAAGGCAGCCCAAATGCTTTGATTTTACTTCCATTTTTCTACAGTAATAAGGGTGGCAAATAAAATATGAAACTGTACAGCCTAAAACAAAATTTCTTACTAGCCCAAGATTACATAAAGATAATTTGCTACAATGCAAATAGTACTGCATGCAACAAAAATATACGGATTTATGAACATTGGTACTCTGAATGTCAGGGAATTTGTGATCTGCACAAGATATTAAGAGGAATATTCAAATGAAATTGAATAGAAATTCAAGAGATTGACATCTCAAAGTACTGAAAACCACTAGCACTAGAATCTAGAAAAGACCTCATATTTAATAGGGCATCATCAAGAAAACCAGACAATATATACTTTATATTGTTTACAGTGCAAAGTCATGGAGCTCAATTCTATAAGCTCATACTAGTAAGTAATTTCCACATGATAATACTGAATCTTCCAATCAGTAACCAGAATATACTGACAACATACCTGTTCAATTTCAAATGGTCTAGCTTTGATTCTGGTATAATATGGTGAAAGATTGTTGAAGGTGTCTGGTGAAAATGGTCTCCTAAAGAAAAACATGATTGTCAGACTTGCAAGTGATAACATGCAGTTATCAGCTACCTAAATTTGCAGCTTATGCATCCCAGCTTAACACTAGATCTCTAATTCATTTTCTTCATTCCTAATTTACACTGCTCTTTCTTTTTCTATCACCAATGTTAATTCATAAGTAATCTGCTACCCATTAACTTGCTGCTATCTCACTGTGCCAAGTGTCCAGATATTCCTCAATGCCATTTTAATTCATATTTTAATCAATTGACTTTTGATACCTGTATTCTCACTGGAATTTATTTCGTTGTAAGAGCCCAAAGGAGTAATTAATGTTTTCTATATAGCTGAATGGTGTGGAATATGATTCAAACTGTAACTGTGGTTGATTGAAGAGTGAAACATTAGTATGTCATTCTTTTCTGTCAAATCCTTCCAATATGCATAACTTGTCATCAGGTTACACAGCTACATATTTACAATTATTAATGAAGCAAGCATAAATAATTCAGTAAACATGTGTCAAAGCCAAAAATGCCTATTCCAAAACTTACTATATGATTAAAAACTATCAACCTTGCCTTGAAATTTACATCATCCTTGTCTTGAAATTTATGTAAGGTCATGGGGTAGTTATAATCTTTTGCTAACCATGGCATCATCTTTGTGGTATTTTTAAGTATTTCAATGTGTAATGTGTAATTTTGGTTTCTTTCTCATATAAAAAAATTACACAGGAACTGCACCCCCTATTTTGGGATGAACAATTAACATGGTCCAATATAATGAACATACAAATATAAAAAGAATTGACAAAAATAGGAAAAACTTTACACTTTTGGTTTTTTTGGAAGGAACCTTATCCCTCTTTTTCTTCTCTTCTGCTTTCTAGAACTTTGCTTCTCATCAGAAGTAATAGAAACAGGCTCAGATGCACAAATGCTCTCAGAATTATCCTCATTTTCTTGTAAGTCTTCTTTACTAGGATCAATGAAACTAGTCTCTGCAACACCATCAATGTTCACACTGACTGCTAAACTTTCTGCAGATGCAGGATCATCTTCAATATTAATGCTACAGGTTTCTTCTTCATTTTCTATCTGTGATGTAGCATCAGGCTCCTCTGGTAGGTCACCTAATTCAAGTGATACACTGTGCTCATCTTGAGATTCATGTTCACTTTCTTCTTGAACTTGAAGAGAGCCATTCATTTTATCAACAAGATTACTTTCTGGATCATCTTCAATATCAGTGTCCCCTAAATAACAAAGAGAATTTAATTCTGTATATCAAGCACAAGTAGCTTAAATAAACTATGGAGCTTTTCATTTCAATTAGGCAGGAGTTGGGCCAGAAAAAATTTTTTGGAGCATCAGGCATCAGGTTGCACAGTAGGGAGCACATTCAGTGTAAACAATTTAGGTTATCTCAGAACTCATTCTGAGATAAATAATCTAAAGTGTTTACACTGATTCTGTTGAAAAAGCAGCTGAAACCCAAAATTTGTAAATAATTAATTGATCAATAAATCATTTGGGGTGCTATACCCCACCAACCCTCTCCCCCATAGTGCCATTCCTGCATGTAATGATAACATACATATGCTGGCTGTACCTTTTTTATTGATTTATTGGACTAATAAAAACAACTTTTCAATAAATTATAGTCATACTAAGCACCATTTACTTTTTCATCAATACTAAAGAAGGCCATATGATGTAGGCAAGGGTTGTCTAATGTGTGGTTTGTGGGGAAAAAGGTGTTGTGGCACCACCTTTTTCTCAAATGTGGCCCCCATTGAGGTCAAAGTTGATAGAGCACTGTATTGACATTTAGCTTTTGGTCTGCAAAAGTGACCTACCACCACTGGCCTAAGTTTGAAAGTAACCCTCCATCTATGGCCTGACTTTGAAAGTGACCCTCTTTGGTAAAGGTCAGATAATCCTAGTGTAAATAATGAATCCTTAGCACAGAAAGCCATGAATAATTTGAATATAAGCAAACTAATATAACAAGAAGTTATGACAAGAACTTGAGAAGACAAAAACTTCAGTAGTCATGTAAGCAAAAATCAAATTCAAAGAAACAATCACAATAAGCACAATAAAGAATCAACACATCAGAATGTAGCATACCTTGATCAGCTGTGTCTACTGTATCTAAAGCTTCATCTGAATCAATCTCAATGATTGTTGAATGAGCCAGAGCATCTGCAGCTTTCACCTTCTAAAATAAAAAGATATTGACAACCATGATGATCCATACATAGCATAGTATCAAGCAAAAGATACAGTGGAATATGTAATGTCCAGTTAAATCAGCCCATATTTGAAGTTTGAAGCTGAAACCTATGCAAAGTAACTTACAAAATGAGAAATGAAGAAAATGAATAGTTATGAAAAGGAAACAGTAGAAAACTTATTTATAGCTTAATGGTACAATTTAGAGAAGATCCTTACTTCCACATTTCAGTGGCAGGCTTTGTTCTAAATCCTCAAAGAGATAGAGCATGACAAATCCTACAATTTGTCATCTTTTAAATCTAACATAAAAAAACTTGATCTTATCTCCCTCTCTACTTAAACTTCCCCATTCTCTCATTTTTTCCTTTGTTGGGGCTTTGTTATAGGTCATACGGCCCTTCCCCAACATTACTTGCTAAAAAAAGAGCACTGTCATGCTATAGAGAGAAAGCTATAGACCAGGCATGTAGTAAAGCTGTTAGTCATATCTGTAGGCAGTGAGGATAGGAAGGGTTCATGTCCACTATGATATACCAAAAGTCATATTTGAAGGTATTTCATAAAGCTCTTCCTTTAATACAAATAGCACCTACTCACTGATCAGGCACCCAAACTCCTCCCCCATCCAGGTCAGATGTAAACAGGCTTACAAAAACTAACCTTCTCTTCATTTTGAATGGCTTGGTCAATATTCTGGCTCTTTAAAACATCTGGATCATTAATGCTTAGAGTGCTTCCATCACTTCTATGTATTGTGACTGATGATGGTATGTCAAGCATTCTTGCATCACTTGGTGTGATTACAACGAGCTCAACCTCATCTCCAGAATTTTTCATTAGCTCTTTGAATCGTTCATGTTCAATGCCTTCCACTTCTATACCATTACTAGGAGGAGAGTTGATGAAGCTGTCATATGGCTTACCATTTATTATATGCATAAGATGAGATGGAAAGCCTTAAAGGAAATATGACTGAATTTTGCTATATCTAACATATCTATAGACAAATAAGTACGAAACACTACAGTGGGAAGGACAAGTTTTCATGGGCACTCTAAAACAAGAAGGGGTGCATCTACCTGAAAATTGAAATATGGTGATGATAGAAGACTCCCTCGTCTCAGCTGGTGATATTAAGAATAACAAGCATTTCAATTTAATTCGTCTACTATGATTGAAATTCCAAGAGACATCACCGTTTCAGCTTGTCGAAGTAATTTGATACCAACTGGTTGCGAACAATCTTCCACAATTGCTCACTTCAAACTAAATTTACCCCTTTATCAAATTATTGAACTCCTTGCAATTTTAAGCCATCAAATAATTCAATTCAGAAAATCAACTAAGACATAGGTCAGAGTATTCAACGTACATTGATAGAATTTTATCGCCTGGTAACACTCCGCCATCATTAGCAGCTGATTCCGGTTGTACTTCACTCACTGTTTGTAAATTATTGTATTCTTTCCCATCGATCAGCCATCGTGGACCGCCTTGACTGACTTGGCCTCGAACTTTAAATCCAAAACTATGTTTTCTGCTTTTAAGTTTTACTTTTCTAGGCTCATTTCCACTTCCATCAGCATCAGCTATCGCCATGTCTTTTGGTCCCTTTCATTATTCTCTGATTTTCCGCATTGCTCAAGTTAATGAGATCATCATTGGTCACGAATGGCAACAGCAGCAACAACTGCGACACTGCGATAAAGAACCCGTAATCACGGGCCGTGCGTACAATAGTGGCGCCAGAGAAAAATGCTGAGGGCGGGGTGGGGGGCTAGTGTTGCCAAATTGCCAGCAGCAAGTAGTGTCAAAGAACTATAGTGGACAACACCTATCGTATTTGCTAAAAAACTAAGAAACAAAGGTCATTGGTATTATGAAGTTGCAGGCAGTGCATAGACATTTAGGTGCCGACAGGGGGCTCAGTAAAATCGTGGGGGCTACAGCTCCCAAGCCCCTCAGTAGTGCCATCCTTGTTTGGATATGACCTTAAATCTTACGATATCTAAATTGTGCTCTTGAGTTCGTGATGGAAGTGCTTCGTAAGTGCCTTTAGATAAATAAAAGCTAGAAAAGAGCTAGAAAAAATCTCAAATACACCAACCCCCTCTCCTCTAGAGCGTCTAAGGTCTTGACTTCAGTGAAACCCTTTCCTTCTTTTTGCCAACGTCATACATGTATAACCTTTTTGTTTGGAGAGAAGCAGCTTTACATATGCACTGCTTCTTCGGTGGTGGAGGAGGTTTTGTAATGATTTCTGTCGATTACAATATACCTCACTTGCCATTTTCCACAATAAAATATCTTTTCTATTGACAAAGAAGCAAGCCACCGCATAGTAAAGGGAGAATTGCGGGAGATTTTTATGATTTTTAAACGCTCCCTTGCATCATTTGGTGAACTGTATAGCACAAAGCTGCACTATGTAATTTGCCAAGATGAGGCGTAAAAAGGAAAAGCCATGACTACATGAAATTGAAAATAATGGGCATCTGCATATTCCATGAATTACAAACTTTTCTTAATATGGTTGCATACAAAGTCATAACAATACAATAAACGAGCCAAAAATCATCAAAAGCAAAAGCAAGAATACAATGGTATGCCTGCCGTAACACAATCGCTCTCTTAATGCAATACATAATTTACAATAGCAACAGAGCAGAGAGGGTACACAATATTGAGAAGATTATTTTAGCATATCCCTAAAAATAATGAAATCTGCTCTCCTTTCTAATCTAAGTACGCATCTCTATGACTAGTTGAAGATATTTTCTCCAGCTACAACTATCCTATTTTTGACACCTACAAACTCCTTTTATTCATCTCCCTATAAGTACCTCACAATGTCTTAGGCTATTCTTTCCCTATATATATATATATATATATATATATATATATATATATATATATAT